>JABWTJ010000335.1:64410-81728 GCA_016801875.1 Solanum sitiens
TAGTATAAAAGAACATTTATTTTTGGTAAAAACGACATATAAATAAGAACAGAAAAAGTATTAAGGAATATTTAATTTTAGTAAGGACGACGTATAAACCGGAACAAATAAAATATTCAATATATATCTAATATATTTTTCAAATGCTTAAATTTAATATATTCAAAGAGTAATGTAATACTCCCTCTATTCCATATTAATTATATTTTCGAGATGTTTTTCATGGTTCAAAATAGTTGAATTGTTCAAAGTCAAAGATGAATTTTTGAATTTTTTTCCCTTCATATTTGTCCTTTTCCTTAATGAAGTCTGATAGTTTGTAGGAGATAAATTACATCACTGATGAAGTTGAATTTATTATTTCACAAAGAGCAATTGTGAAAAATATAGATTAAATTACGACTTTAAATGTTTTTTCTTAATAAGTATGTATTGCCTCACAATTTCTGTTTATAATAATATGAAATAAAGAGAGTAACAATACCCCTATTATTTATCGTTTCATAAGGTGTGTACCAAGTTAATAATGGACAAATACCATTGTTAAACCAAAAACAGGTATTAATATTTGCATTTTTAAATAGGTAAATGTCAGTGAAAATCTAATATAAATTCAAGAAAACCAACAAACATTCCTCTTTTTCCTGTTCATGTACATATCTTAGACAAATTAATAAAAAAAACATGTCTTGTCTGTCAAACGAAATATAATAGTGTGATCACATTGAATTTGAACCTATTTTTCCCAAAGTTATCTAATACGAATCTCTTTTCCCGTGAATCCTGATAAATCATTCATTTTATTTTATAGTTTTAGATAAACAAAATGCCACAAGAGTCTAAACACCTTTTTCGTCTATGCCAATGGCAATTGCTAACCAAAAATGGATTTACGCTCTCCGTTTCATGATATTATTTGATTTTTGTTGATCTGACATATACTTTATTTTTTTAAAATAAAAATATATTTTACTAAATTAATTTTATAACGATAATTTATAATTTAAAATTTGACTATTGACTACTTATTCAGGACTAAGGTAATATGAAAAAAAAAAACTTCATTAAAATAGATAAATAAAATTCATCTATTTATGATATATAGGTGAAGTAAAATAAATGGAGGGAGTAATTAATTCACAGATAAATCAACTCATTATAATTGTAATGAAAATTTAAGTTAATTTTTTCGCATAATTATTATAACTTACTAGTTTTTTGGTGGATAAACTAAAAAAAAATCTAATAGATTATGAGTATCATTTAAACAACAAAGGTCAATCAATATCCCTTGAAATTTCTTTTCCTCTCAGCACGTCTCTCATGTTATATTATATTATATTAATTAGAAACTATTGAATTTTAACTTCCTCAACTTCTGGTCCCACTACAAGATTCCACAATCATGGGTCCCACTTATCTTCTCTTGTTTCCTACTCTTTCTGATCCAAATTTACGTGATAAAATTTTAAAAGTCAAATAATTTAATTTTAAACGTGAATTTAGACATAAAATCTTTATATTTTTTAAACTTTATTTTAACACACGTCACAATAATTTGACAAATTCAATAATTATTGTTAAAGAAAAACTTATCTAAATCTCGAAATTCGAAAAGTGTCACCTAATTTGTAACCTAGGAGTAACTTCTCTTATCTTATTTATACAGATCTCTCCTTACAAATGAAATGAATATATCCCTCAAACTACTTCAAGAACATCAAGAAAAACTAATTAGTTTTCTTTCACATGGATTTAGGTCCAAATAATTCATGTGTGAATAATAATATTGAGATGGAAACAAATGATGATGATGAAGAAAGTGGATGGACAACATATTTAGAAGATTTTTCAATGATGAAGCAAAGGGAAAATAACTACAGCTCATCATCTGATTATGATAATAATTCTTTTGGTAGCCCTTCTTTGCTTTCTGATGCTGCTTCACATGCTGCATGGAAACAAAATTCACAATCACCATTTCTCAAGAGGTTGAATTTGAAGAAACAAAAAAGAAATAACAAAATTTCTGATCCTGATTTGGAAGATACTGCTAGCTCACCAGTCAATAGTCCAAAGGTCCATCACCTAAAACTTTCGACTTTTTTTTTTTTTTTTATGGATCATATTCTCGTTGTTGTTTTTTCCTTGATCGATTTAGGTTCGTTATCCATTAGGTATCAGTATAAATATAAAGATAAAAGAAGTAATTACGTATGGATGGTTGTATATATTATACAGATGATAGGTTAAGATCATGTTGTTTATTAGGAATTACATAGGGGGAGACATTGAAAGATTAAATTTCGATTTCTTGTTATAGTGGAATTTGTCATATCCAGATGGATCTTTCTTTTACTAATGCTAGGAGTAGTAGGGGTTGTAAATCAGACGTACGTAACTTGTTTCTAAAATTTATGGTACTTTAATTAGGTCAAATTAATTTTAAGATGAAACTCTTTGGTTAATTCAAACTTCGATCGTCAGGAAATTACATTATATATATATAGTGAGAAGGATCATTTTTTTATATATATACATGATAAATATTATTTGTGTTATTTAGTGAATATTCTGATATCGCCACAATTTTGTATTGATATATGTCTTGTTTTGTTATTAACAGGTAAGTAATTTTAAGCAGATGGACATCAATTATAGGACAGAAAATAGTAGTGGATCACAATTCCAAGAAATGAAGAGAGTTGAAAGAAACAACAAATCATTTGATGGAAAAGACAATAATGGGTATATAGAATTGAAGAAGAAGGGACTTTGCTTGGTACCTTGGTCCATGATAATCAACAACCATGGCTGATCTCCCTAACATCCCTCTCTCTTCATGTAAAAAGTCTTTCAACTTTTTTTTTTGGGAGGGTGGGGGTGGGGGTTGTAAAAAATATAGACAGAATACATCGACAATCCTTAAAATTATCAATGAATTTTATTTAGATACTTAAATTACAATATGTTTTAATTGAACATTTAAACATGATAAAATATTTTTATTAGATATATATTTTCAACTCCAATTTTAGAAAATCAATTTTGTGAGTATTTTGAAGCTTATATTACATAATAAGTTGATCATACAAAGTAAATATATTATCTTCTTTCATTATATTTATTAGCTTCAATGTGGACATGCATGAGGTCTTATGACTTATTAATGACAATACATATAATTTAGATGTGATCAACTTATTTACGTAATAGATTCTTTAGAATACATATAATTTATTTCTTTAAATTTTGAGTCGGAAATATACTTAATAGGAAAACATTATAAGGTGTTTAGTTATAACATGTCGTAGTTCAAACACTTAAAAGAAATTTATTGATAAATTTAAAGGGCTATTGATGTATTCTCTCAAAAATATGTAGTATATGAATTGTAAAAATGTAAGATTGAATGGCTCCATCATATCATTTGTCACAAAAGGAAAAAAGAGAAAAAAGGAAGCAAAAATTGTAAATAGAGCTTCTTTTTCTCTTTACACATGTATTAAGTAAAGAAGCAGTAAAGCATTATTAATAGTAATGTTTTGTATATGAATTGTAATGTTTTGTATTATTTTGGGAAGTCTGCTAATGACAGAAAATCTAAAATCATGTTTGATTAACAAATATTAATAGTAAGTTGTTAGTTTTCTATTTTTCTTGCTAAAAGATTGAGTTGGTTGAGAAAGATTTGATTCCAACATTTACTTATTTTATAACCATTAACAACAACACTTACTATATCTAATTCTCAAACAAATTGGTTAATTATATATAATCCTCACCAATAACATTCCCCAATGAAATTCACATTAAGCCAATATAATATATATATATATATATATAAGATAAAAATGAAAGTATTAAAGATTCTTTATATATTTTCTTACTGGCATAGCTCATACAAATGTTTCTTGGAACTAAAATAAGTGTATTAATTCAATTAAGTTCATCTTTAATGATTCCAAGAGATTGTATGTTTTTCAAGATTATTTCTTGTTAATCTAGGTCTATCTTTTTGTTCCCTTATAACACCTAATTAAATCATCAATATTAGAGCTGTCAATATGGGCTAGCCCACCTCACACGGGCTAACTCATATAGACTTTGACATTTTACAGGCTAGCCTATTCTTGATGTGGGTCAGAAAACGGTCGGTCCAACTCACAAATACGTGGGCTACAGGCTTGTCGGGTCAGCTCACTTTTTCAAAAATTATATATTTTTATAATTATTATATTAAATTATAAATTTTAATTAAAAATATTATCATAAATATCGACAAAATAATATTACATGATGGTAATGTTACTACTTGTCAATCAAATTCACAAAAACAATTATCTTTATAATATTTATTAAGTTTTTTTAAGTAAAAGTATAAATATCTAAATAAAAATATTAACCTAATTGCTTTGAGTTTGAACTCTCTTTAATTTTAAATTTTAATACTATATTATATTTTAAATTAATTTTTATTAATCCACGGGTCGGTTTTACCGATATTTCTAAAACTCCACAAATCAGCATACTTATTCAAGCCGGATTAAAAAGCTTTTTTCTTAAATGGGCTCTAAAAATCTTAGTTCAAACCTATTAAATTTTAAGTTAGACTAGGCCGATTCAACAAACTTAGCTCATATTAACGACTCTAACCAATATGGTCAATTACACATAGGGATTGAATTTTATCCTTTGGTGAGCTTTATGGATGCAACTACTTGTTCAATTAGTCTATGATTTAATTAGTGTCATTATTGTTTTTGGTGGAGAATACTGAGGCACTCCCTATCAAAACTATTGGCAAGGAACAAACCAATATAATGAGTACTCTTTCGCCGATTATTTAAGTTATTATATTATGCTCTTCAAGAGTTAATTTGACTAATTTAAAAGTTAAAATAGATTATATTTATTTGATATTTTAAAATAAAAATCTATATATTCAAAAACTATATGGAAAGTACTATAAATTGTAATTTTTTTCATATCGATATGATGAAAAAATACATCTTAAAATATTAGTTAATATTCATATTGTTTGACTCTTAAAAAGAAAACTATGACAACTAAAAGAAATATCGAGAGTAACTTGTTTGACCAAGCTTTTATAATATTTTAAGTGTTTTTTTTCTCAAAAGTTTGTTCCTCACCGAAAATACTTTTAAAAAAACACTTTTTCAAAATAAATTGATTTTAGAAGATTATCCAAACATTCTAGCTATAACTTGACCAACAAGCTATAAAACTACTTTCTAGTTCAATTTGGTTGATACTTAATAGACAATTAATTGTCCTTCAATCATACTTTTCCCCTCTCAAATTATATGTCGTAATTTTTTTTTGGAACAATTTCATATATAGCAAATATAAAAATCATATTTGTATGTTATAGTTGTAGTTTGCATAATTGCGTTCCATAACAAATTTATGTTTGCTATGCAGCTTTTGATTTATATAATTCGCTACAAACATCCAGTTTTATACAAATTGTTCAGTTTTATATAAATACATTTATACATTGTAATTTGTATAATAAGATCTGCATTTGTATAATTATAAGTGCATAGAACGATAGTATATATATTTGTATTTGATATATACTTTTATTTTATTTTATACAATACAAACACATTTTATATATTTTATACTGAAATGTATAAAATGACTAATCGCATATCGAGAATGACTAATTGTATACCGAATCAGATGGCAAAAATGGGATGTTTGCTGCGAATTACAATTAAAGTAAACTATGGCTATAATATTTAATTTGAATTAATAGTTTGCTATTTCATATAATTTTCTCTTCTTTTTATACCTACGTAAAATATTACTTCCTACTTCACTTTTATTTGTCCACTATACTAAAAAATATTTTTATCTTGTCACTTTCAACCTATTAAAAGAAAGGAAAAAAATATATTTGTTACATGTTTTACCCTAGTCAACATTAATTACTTATTTCTCAAATAATTTTTCTAACACCTAAAATTGAAAATCAACTACTACAAATATTACGATTCATATTAATCATTATTTCCAATGAGCGCAAAGTCCAAAGTAAAACCAGAAAAGAAACAAAGAAAGTAAATAGAGAGGTTTTTAATGGTTTTACTTTTTATTGATATTTGATCATCATAACATTATTCCATAATCGAGGTGTTTGTTATATACTACCTTCAAAAAAAATTACTATCAAGAATAAAATAATAAGAAATAATTAATTTTGTCTTGCACTTTTAAAACAACAAATAATTTTAAAAAATTACTTTTAAAAATGATGATAGATAATTTCATAGGAAACGCTCGGAGTAATTAATATTTCCCATTTCAATTTGTATTTTAGTTTTTTTTTCGAAGGCTAATTTGCATAAAAATTTGACCAAACATCTTAAATGCTTTTTTTTTTTTTTTTTTTTTTTTTTTTTTATAGCTGGTGAATATATAAAATTGTAATAATCTAGTTTGAATTTCATACACCAAATCCCCCTAGACCAACCATATTTCCCTACTTTAATTAGGAGCAAGGAAAAAAGTGCAATTACAACACAGCTCTTTTATTATTGTGTTCTTAAGTTATTTCAATTTTACTTCTTATATTATATATTTGACTTCGAATATTAAATCTTCGATTAATTAAAATATATGAATCAAACATTAATTATTCCCAATATTTGATGCAGTGGGAGAAATTACTGAGTTGGCACTTGGCAATGCTTATAGTAGTGGAATTTATCTATTCCTTTTAAACTTTTTCAATAATAATTGTTTAACATCGGTTAATTAGAAGAATCAATATCATATATTTCAAAGTAATTGAAAATTTTAATGTGCTTAGTCGAATAATTTACTGAAATTGCAAAAGGACTAAAATGTTATTCACCCTTAAAGCTATGTACTTCCAAATTTAAGCAGACCACATAAATCATAATGAAGAAGTTTTAATTGATTAAAAAAACTATAGCTTATTTCTTTAGCAACTAATTATTAATGAAGAAGTTTTGTAACACTTGCATCTCATTCAAGCAATGCATTATTATGAAAATGATATGCACATAAATTTGTAAAACTTTACTTTAAAAACAACTCTAGTCTAGTCTAGTAAATAGGGAGGAAAAGTTTAGTTCAACCTAATTGACAATTAATTAATTAAAAATTATTTTCTTGAAGCTAGGTGCTTGTCATTATCAATTAATTAAAAATTAGAAATAGAAGACCCCTCCATGTGCACACACGTAATTTCCTTAATAGAGTCCACTCTTTGTCACAATCGTTTTGATTATTTCATTACCTTCTAATTACTTGTTCTTAATTCTTCTGTTAATTATATATTATTGAATAATGATTTTGATAGTCATGGTGATGACAATGATGCTGACATTTTAACTATAAAATTGATTTAAAAATATATATAAAGGTGCAGGTACTCTAACAATTATGTTATTATAATCATAGAAAATACTGAGGAAATCAATTGGAAATCTCCAATCAAAGCAAGTTGCCAATTAATTAAAAGATGTATTTCTATGAATAACAAAGGAATCATAAAGTTAATTTTGTGCTTTCCTCTGAAATTTTTCTTTCAATTAGAGTGGTATATGTGTTACAGTTTAAGTGAAGAAAAAAATGAAAAATCAGTTGTCCCTTGTTGGAAGAATAGAGGAAAAGTTTTGTCATTATATAATGATGGAAAATTGCACAAGTACCTCTCTATACTATGATCGAAATTCTAAAGACACACTTTAAATAAACTAAGGTCCTATTACCCTCCTGAACATTTATTTTTGTAATTTTGTGCACCTTTTTGGCTTACGTGACATCCAAATATTTTCCACGTGCCTCAATTGCGTGGGGTCACGGAGTGTGCCACGTAAGACAAAAGGTGTATATAATTAAAAAAAATAAGTTCAGGGGGTAATAGGACCTTAGTTTAGTTAAGGTGTGTCTCTGAAATTTTGATCATAGTCTAGGGGGGTATTTGTGCATTCTCCCTATAATGAAGCATTTCTATTAGCTCTAAAGGGGTTAAGGGGTGTACAAAATCGAATCGAAAATCGAATCAAACCGCGAACACAGTCAAATCGAAAAAAAATTCGACTAATGGTTTGATTTGACTTTGTTTGAAAAAATCCTCGACTATATTTGGGTTGGGTTGGTTTCAACTAAAAAAAAACCAACCGACATTATATATATAATTTTAAAATTTTATTTTATACGTAAAAATACTTATTTTGATATAATTTTTTAAATATCTCTTATACAATTTCATAGTTTTTATCTTTTAATATATTAATTTCATGTTTGGAAGTTAAATTCTTAATGATCTAATAAAGATTATATCCATACATGTTGGTAATTATAATAAAGTTTAAATAAAATCAAATTAGACTAATGCAAAAAGGAAATCAATTCAACACTAAGAATGACAATAAAACTGAATATTTGTTTTTTAGTTTTACATAGATTTAGACAATTAAAATACATGATCCTATTTACTTTCTTTTAATTTTTAGTCATGTAACTAATAATTACTAAAATTATTTTAGCATGATTTTTAAATTATGATCAATATCATTATGACTTATTAATTTGCAATATTTTTTTTACGCTGTTTCATTATTATTTTTTTGTTGGATATTTTAGTGTCATTGACCATATCATATTTTTTGTTATTTTCTTGAGAAATAACTTAGATAGTTGCATTTTGGTAGGACTAAAGAAACATTTGAAGTACAAGTAAAGTATATGTTTGTATGAAAACTTTATCGAAAAAGTCCAAAAATCCGAAAAACACGAAGATGAAAAATCCGAGGTTTATTGTTTTGGTTTGGTTTATAAATTTAAAAAATCCGACACAAATGGTTTGGTTTGATATTTGAAAAATCCGAACCAACCCGATCATGTACACCCCTAAAGGGGTTAAACACATTCAGGGTCGTCTCAACCATAAGACCACTAAAACAATCGCTTGGGGCCCAAAAATTTTTTCTCCCAAAGATGCATATCATGTATTGATAAATTTGAAGAAAAAAATTGTATAGAAGTTATATTGAGAAAATGAATATTGTGTAGTTGATTGTAGTATCTTTTTAGATTATTATGTGACTAGTTAATTGTAGTATTCCTTCTAGTTTCGCAAGTGACTATCTATTTTATTATCTAGCTCATTTATATTCTGACGATTATCATGAACCAATAATATTCTGTTCTTATATTTACTTCTCTTTATTCTCCTTTCACTATTTTTTATTCTTTCATTGTTGAATATTGTGAAGTCTCTCGAATGCTAGAACATTCTACATTATGTAAAATCTATTGTTACGTGTTTATATAAGGGAAAATGCATAAGTACCCCCTAGACTATAACCAAAATCACAGAGACACACATTAACTAAATTAAGGTCCTATTACCTCCCTGAACTTATTTGTTTTCTAATTTTGTGCACCTTTTTGGCTTACGTGACATCCAAATATCTCCCACGCACCTCAATTGCGTGGAGTCACGGAATGTGCCACGTAAGATAAAAGGTGTATAAAATTACAAAAAAGAAGAAGTTCAGGGGGCTAATAGAACCTTAGTTTAATTAAGGTGTGTCTGTGAAATTTCGGTCATAGTCTAGGGGAATATTTGTGCATTTTCTTGTTTATAAAAAAATCAAATTTGTTTTGCTGTCTTATTCAAATTTCATGTTTTATTATTCTAACTTTATATACATAATTTTATTGAAAATTTACATTATTAGCATTATTACTTCATAATGTTTACATATATCCTGTCTCTCCAGACCTCATTTGTACGATTACACTGAGTATGTTATAATTATTCAATTTATATTTATCAACTAAAAACAATAGGACCTCTTTATAAAATTTGGCTTTAGGCCCCTAAACTTGTTGAGACGGCTCTGAACACATTGAGCTCCTTATGTTGTTGTCACTCGCAATTAGCATATAATGCTATTTATTAATAATTTTTTAGACAAAATTTATTTGTCAGTCTCATTAATTAATTTCATATTCCTTCCGGATAGATACTTCCTTCCTCAAAAGACACCATGCCTGTTCTGAACAGGTGAATTTGCACCTATTCAACCAAATCGCTAGCTATAAATAGAGAGATTTACTCTAAGTTTATACATCAATTTTTTTGCTCTTCTATATAAATTTTCTTACAAACGACGTCAAGTCTTTGAGTGATTTCATGTATGACTTTTGAGTTCGCTGAAGTTACTGAAGTTTGAAGATCTACTAAGGAGGTATGTCGAAAAAGTATTGAGCCAGGATATGAGTATATTTGCGACTCATCAAGGACATAATCATGAATAACAAGATATACATTGAGGACGAGGATGGAGTAGAAAGTTAGTATATAGTTGAGTCTTGTCGATCTAGTTTACTTATCAATGTTGTTATTATATATTACTTGCCTTTATATTATTCTTCGATATTAGTATTATTTGATATGTTTTCTTTTCTTCGCTTATCGTATTATTTTTTGTTGCTAATATTAAAATTTTTTTTATTGTTTTTGAAATGGCTTCTCGCTATTATATATATTTATTTTATATATTTGATTTTTTTATCACACTTCACTTCCGTCAAGGTCTACCAAAAATAATTTCTGAATCCTTATTATTAGGTGATAATACAACTCTTGGATACATTAGACTTCAATTCTAAGTCAAGTCATTAGTGACAATGATGAAAATTAATGAGTGATAGTAACTAAATTAATTAGTGATCGATCAAATCAGCTCAAGTATGATGGAACGTGCAACTACTATATATGCACACGATAAATCCAAGAACCATGACATGTAATCTTGTATAGTCATGCACATGTCACGACCCAAATTCATAAGTCATGATGGCACCTATGCTTCCAACCAATAGGTAAGCCAACTCAACATATTTTTACCAATTTTAACTAAATAATGAGAAAAAGGTAAACACTAAGTGAAAAACTCCAACATAAAGCTCTTTATAAACACGAATTGCGGAAAGCTAAAAATACCACCCAAGAATTGATGTCATAAGTACAAGAGATTCTAAAATACGATGCAAGTCTGAAACTAAATGACAATCCAACATAAGGGATATCCTGTCTGAATACTAAATAACAGAAAAAGTAAAAGATAGAGGGAGGTGTGGGCCACGGAATAGCCAAGCAGCTCACCACAACTCCAAGACACTCCAAACTCAGACTCAAATTGTTCCACGATATGTGCTTGTACTCGGAATCGAATCTGCACCACAAAGAGTGCAACAAGTGTAGTATGAGTATGAAACCACGTGTACCCAGTATATTTCATTGACCGACAACGAAGAAGTACTAACGGGAGTTTATACAAGAAAATCAGTTCTTTACTTATACAATTCTATAGTATATTTGTCGGTCAAGTTTCATCAAATAGAGGTAATCAAATATCAAGCACTTCTCAATCACCAATAAAAACACATAATCGTAAAAATGAAGATGTCATGAAATGCAATGCAATATGATACAATGAAACGATGTCTTAGAATACCTAGTACTCTCTCAACTGTATATACATGATACTCCTCGGAAATACATCAAGGAGTTCATGACCCATGGGGGACTCGCAAGGTCCATATACCAACACAGACGATCTCCACGTGTCTGTGCGGACGATCTCAATGCATTTTCATAAAATCAAACAAATTTCCGCATGGACGTTCTCCACGTACCCAAAGTATAATCTTAAAATCTTACAGTCCCCAGCAGGACGATCTTGTAACGACCTGCTTAGTCGTTTTGAGCAGCAGATTTTATTTCTGGAAAACTGTCTGAGACGACGTATCCAACGACGGACCGTCATGGGCACGACGGACCGTCGAGGGTGTCTCGTTCCAAACACTTGGAATTCTTATATTTGAGTGCTGAAATCGACTCTCTGAAGTCTGTGACGGACCTGCACGACTCTCTGGAATCATACAATAAAGCTTTTCTGAATAAAATTTCACCTTCTCCAATGGAATCCCCTCAACGACAGCTCAGTACCCCAAGGTCTAACTTCAAATGGTCAAACCACCAATGGGAGACCTACATCTCCTCCCATTTACAATGCTTCAAATGGGGGCCATGTCAATACTGGAGTGATAGCTATTATTGTATTGGAAAACTCCGCTAAGGGTAAGAAGTTATCCCAATGACCACCACATTCAATCACACATGCGCGAAGCATATCCTCCAACACTTGAATCGTTCGCTCAGACTGACCATCGGTCTGAGGGTGAAATGCAGTACTAAGGTCCAACCTAGTACCTAATTCCGCGTGCAATGTTCTCCAAAACTTAGAAGTAAACTGCGTACCTCTATCTGATATAATGGAGAGTGGAACTCCATGCAATCGAACAATTTCTGAGATGTAGATTTTGGCTAACTTCTCTGCATTGTAGGTCACCTTGACCGGAATGAAGTGAGCAGACTTATTTAATCTGTCCACAATTACCCAAATAGAGTCAAACTTACCCAATGTCTTTGGAAGACCAACCACGAAGTCCATTGCAATTCTCTCCCACTTCCATTCAGGAATGGGCATTTTCTGAAGTGTTCCTCCGGGCCTCTGGTGTTCATACTTTACTTGCTGGCAATTTGGACATTTGGCAACAAAATCAACAATGTCGCGCTTCATTCTACTCCACAAAAAGTGTTGCTTTAGGTCACGGTACATCTTGGTTGCACCAGGATGTATAGAATATCCGGAACTATGAGCCTCTGTAAGGATAGTGTGGATCAAATCATCAACATGAGGCACACATACCCTTCCCTTAATCCTCAAGACACCTTCCTCATCAATTATTGCCTTTTTAGACTCGCCTCGCAACACCGTATCCCGAATTCGGCTTAGCTTTTCATCATCAAACTGTTTTTCCTTGCTCTTGTCAAGAAAAGAAGATCTGCCTCACATGGCCAAACTCCTCCTTTCTCTAGTATTTCCAGTCTCATACGCGCTCGTTCGCCAAATTTTGGACTTCTCTACCAATGGGCGTCTAGAACTTGTAAGTGGGCCTAAACTACCATTACTATCCTGCTTTTCACTTAACGCGTCAGCTACCACATTTGCCTTTCCGGGTGATACAGAATGGTAATATCATGTCCTTCAACAGTTCCATCCACCTCCTTGCCTAAAATCAAGTCTTTCTGGGTAAAACTACCTACTGTAGACTACGATGATCTGTGTAGACCTTCACACTTGACCCCATATAGGATAGTGTCTCCATTGCCTTTAATGCAAAACACTACCGCAGCCACTCCAACTCATGGGCGAAAGTTACGTTCATGCACCTTTAATTTGCCTCGAAGCATAAGCAATACATTTCTTCTCTTGCATTAGCACTGCACCCAAACCAGAATAGGATGCACACAATAAACAATGAAGTTCTTACCCTCTACTGGCAAGGTAAGGATAGGTGCAGTAGTCAGCAAGGTCTTGAGTTTCTGAAAGTTTTCATCACATTCATCCGACCATACAAATGGAACATTCTGCTTAGTCAAGTTCGTCAATTGGGAAGCAATAGAAGAGAATTCCTTGACAAATCGACGGTAGTAGCTGGCTAAACCAACAAAGCTCCTTACTTCTGACACATTAGTAGGTCTTACCCAATTCTTCACTGTTTCAATCTTAGAAGGATCCACCATCACTCCATCCTTAGAAACCACGTGCCCCAAGAAGGACACTGAATCTAGCCAAAACTCACACTTGGAGAATTTGGCATAAAGCTTTTTCTCCCTCAATACTTCCAACACAATTCTCAAGTGCTCCTCATGTTCCTTCTTGCTCTTTGAGTATATCAGTATATCATCAATAAATACAATAACAAAAAGATCCAGATATGGCTTAAAATCCCGTTCATTAGGCTCATGAAAGCAGCAGGGGCATTCGTAAGCCCAAAAGACATTACTAAGAATTCATAATGCCCATACCTGGTTCGAAAAGCAGTCCTTGGCACATCTGCTGTCCGTATTTTCAGTTGATGATAACCGGACCTCAAATCAATTTTAGAGAAGACACAAGATTGTAACGATCGAACCAATCCTCAATGCGAGGAATCGGATACTGTTCTTAATAGTTTACCTTATTCAGCTGCCTGTACGGTCTATGCACATCCGAAGAACTTCCATCTTTCTTCTTCACAAATAAACAGGAGCCACCCCACGGGGCATGCACTTGGCTAATAAAAACCTTTACCTAACAGCTCTGAAGTGGGCCTTTCACTCCCTTAACTCAGCTGGAGCCCGTTCTATAAGG
Source organism: Solanum sitiens (assembly GCA_016801875.1). NCBI lineage: Eukaryota > Viridiplantae > Streptophyta > Magnoliopsida > Solanales > Solanaceae > Solanum > Solanum sitiens. The sequence goes on from JABWTJ010000335.1 coordinate 78,687, forward strand.
GGGGTATGGAATGGGTCGAGTACCCGGTTCCAGATTCAATGCAGAAATCAATATCTCTATCCGGTGGCATACAGGAGGTATGCAGGCATAACCATCAGAAACTCACGGACTACCGAAACACTGACTCATTGAAGGTACTTGGGTAGTGTCATCCTTGAGATGTGCCAAGAAGGCTAAGCACCCCTTACTAATCATTCTTTTAGCACGAAGAAAGGAGATGATACGAACCGGAGTGGAAGTGTAGTCCCCCTCCCACACTAACGGATCTGCCCCAGGCTTGGCTAACGTCACAGTTTTAGCATTACAATCCAAGATCGCAAAATTCGGAGAAAGCCAAGTCATACCAAGAATTACATCAAAATCAACCATTTCTAAGATGACCAAGTCTACATAAGTATTGCTCCCCACAAAAGTCACCAAGCATGACCTATATACCTTTTCAACTATCACAGACTCACCCACCGGAGTAGAAACACGAATAGGCATGTCAAGCGATTCACAATGTAGATTTAGACCAGTAGCAAATGAGGAAGATACATATGAAAACGTGGAGCCACGATCAAATAATACAGACGCCATGTAATCACAAACCAAAAGATTACCTGTGATAACAGCCTCAGATGCCTCTGCCTCAGACCTCCCAGGGAAAGCGTAACAATGGGCCCTATCTCCAGTCTGCCCGTTGCCCCTACCATGTGGCGTTGTAGTAGCTCCAGTTTGTCCATCACCTCGGCCGTTTTGGTGACCACCATTACCTCGGCCACCACGTCCTCCAGAATAACGGCCTCTACCATGACCACCTCTACCTCTAGCTATTGGGGTCTATAACTCTGTTTTGGACAATTTCTCCTAATATGTCCAGTCTCCCCACATCCATAACACTCTCTGGATTAAAGCATAGGTCTCTCCGAGAAGTGTTGACCGGTCTGAGGTGGACCCCCAACTACAGTCTGTAGTGAAGACTGAATAGGTCGGACTGAGTAGCCTCCTGAACCCTGTCCTCTAGAGTAAGAACCATTAAACTCACCTCCCTTTCGAAACCTTTTTGATGTCGATGCCATGGTGAAGTCATCTGGCTTCACTCCTTCCACCTCTATCATGAAGTCTACCACTTCTTGAAAGGATTTTGCCGTAGCCGCTACCTGTAAGGCTAAAACCCGCAACTCTGACCTCAACCCCTTCACAAAACGGCGAATTCGTTCTTGTGGACTGAAACAAAGTTGGGTGGCATACCTGGATAATGCACGAAACTTAGCCTCATATGCAGTAACCGACATCCTCCCTTGCTCTAGGCTCAAGAACTCATCCCTTTTCCTATCCCTCAAAGTCCGGGGAATATACTTCTCCATAAAACACAACTAGAGAATGATGCCCAAGTCATAGGTGGTGCCTTCTGTTGGGTGGCCACTCAACATGTGACCGCCACCACATTTGCGTTCCCTTTGAATCCTTGATACTCACGAACTCAACACCAAACCTTTCTTCCTATACCCATTCTGTTAATAGTCATGAAGTCAACCAGAAAATCGTCAAGCATCCTCCGATTAAGCACCTTGACGACTGGAGGTTTCAACTTTCAAGAACTTACTGAAAAGTTCATGCTGATCATTTGTCATTATAGGCCCTGTAGTCAGACGAGGAAACGTGCCTATTTCCAATGAAGTATCCATGCGGGGAGCCATAGTGGCCGCATGTTGTATCTCCGGAACCTGAGGTGCTGGTGCAGAAAACACTGGAGGTGTCTGACCCTGATCAGATAACCCGCTAAGATAAGCAAGAACCTGATTGATCATCTCTGGGGTAGGTTGGGGTGGCAATTCCTCATTCTGTGCTTGTTCATTCTCCCCTTCCTCACCCTCTCTTACCATTTCCTCCGTCGGTGGAGGAGTCACCGCCCTAGTACCAGGTGGGCTAGGTGCTTGTCCTCTTCCTCTAGAGGACGTCCTCCCACGACCTCTTCCACGGCCTCTCGCCACTGTTCCTCTCCGAACTACAGCCCCAGTGGCTGGCTCAGACGTGTCTTGTCTTGCCGGTGTTGGTGTTGGTGCAGTCGTTGCTCTAGTTCTAACCATCTGTGAAATAGAGTGAAGATGGTCAGATACCAATTTGTATCACCTAGATACCAATTGGATCCAAGTAATAGCACGAAAGAAAGAAAGAAAGAATGGAATTTTCCTAAAGTCTTATAGCCTCTCAAAGAAAAGTAAAGGCGTCCCCCTACCGTTCTTTAAGACTCTACTAGACTCGTTCTTGTGTGATGAGACCAACGAACCTAATGCTCTGATACCAAGTTTGTCACGACCCAAAATCGAGCCGCGAGTGGCACCCACACTTATCCTACTATGTGAGCGAACCAACCAATCTAAAACCCCAACATATTGAACAAAATACAAAGCGGAAGACTTAAAACTCATTAACGAAAACAATTAAATAACTTCTAAAATTTATAACCCATTATCCCCAAAATCTGGAAGTCATCATCACAAGAACATCTATCCTCAAGTTACTAATCTAAAAGTATCTAAGAAGCTAAAATAAATAAAAGGCTAGTCCATGCCGGAAGTTCAAGGCATCAAGACATTGAAGAGAAGATCCAGTCCAAGCTAGAAGCATTAGCTCACCCTGAAATCCGGTGTAGTGAAGACTGGCTAGAATTGTTGTTGAGTTGAAGACGACGGTACGTTTGCTGCATTTCCCAAATAACAACAAGTAGGGGGTCAGTACAAAACACAAGTACTGAGTAGGTATCATCGGCCAACTCAAAATAGAAAACAGTATATATCAGTTTATATCATAAATCAACTACAATACTCAACATGTAGTAACAAGTACTATAATCATCAATAAGTACTACCAAGTTCATCCATGAGGACTCAACCCTCAATACCACACTCATTTGGGAATTAGGTTCATTACATTGAGTATATTAACATCTCTTAAGATTCATTATCTTTCTTCCTCTTGTGTCGGTACGTGACACTCCGATCCCCTACTACTATGTGTCGGAACGTGACACTCCGATCCCCTAATTCTATGTGTCGG
>JABWTJ010000335.1:681890-953104 GCA_016801875.1 Solanum sitiens
AAGAGTAAAGAAGTAGAATCATAAGTTCATGGTGAACTAAGTGAAGTAAGAGCTTAAAGAACATCAATCACCAGTGTTTGATAAGAATAACAAGTTAGTGGTCTAAGCAAATAATGGAGTATGGATTATGCCCCAAAGATTATTACATTAGGTTAACAGCCAATTAATGGGTATAGCCAATACAGATTGGCTTATAATATATTTTTCCACATTCAACTTGAGTAAAGAAATCTAACTTATAAGTAATGTAGCCAAATCATTTCTTTAGTCTTGTGAGTTTCTTACTCGATTCCTTGTAGGTATGGAACTACAATGAATCATTGCACTTGTAAGTAAAACATAAGATCAAAGGAGATCATTGAACTACACACTAGAAAAAAGAAAAGACTGAAAAATAATCTAAGTGTGAGAAAGGCAACTCTCGGCTTAAGGAGCAAATTACCAAACGTTTGTCTAAGTTGTTTTAAAATTATGTTCATGATTCCAAGGTCTTATGTTCATATAGAAAATGAGTTGTGTGACTTAATTGTATGAGAACATTTCATATTCATATCGTAATTCACAAGTAACGAATTAAGAAAATAAGTGACTTAACTTTCCAGAAATGACATGTTGCTTTAGGAAGAGCTTTCCTTGTTCATGCATAGTCCTTATGTGTTTATGTGCATACACCCATACTTAGTACAAGTGTGTACTAACCCCATATATATTTACTATTTTTATAGGCCAGGTTCTCAAGAAGGTTGAAGTACGACAAAGCAGTTTGGAATAGAGATCTCGAGACTTTGGTAGGTCCTCTTTAGCTCGAGGATGCTACACTTTATTATTATAGCTTAGTACATTACATATAGCTAGTGATTATTGTCCCTAACGTTTCCTTTCAAGTATTTGTTCAAGCATTGTAATAAGGCCAATTGGCAAACTATTATTATTATTATTATTACGATCATTTAATTCATTTGTTTAATATATTGATAGATGGTTTTTGAGTTTGAGCTATTAGAATATCACTCTTATGCAATACTATATGAAGTCTATATATTATTCGATAAGTAATTAAAACGTTTTAAATTTTCCGCAAATTTAACTGCATGATTGTGATGAAAGCTAAAGAGACGCTTATCTGCGACCTCTGAGAGGTTACGACGCCGGTTGCGTCCCGATTCCAGAATCGAGGCGTGACAAACTTGGTATCAAAGCATGAGGTCACATTACCTAGGAACTAAGGCTCAACACAACCACGTTGCGTAGTTTCTAACTTATGATTGTGAAGTGCACCACAATCATGACTTAGAGACTTTGTGATCTTAGGAATTTTCCCTTCTTCTACTCTTTATCGTGCGGTCTAGAGATTTGACATTTTGTGTAATTCTAAGGATCTAACTTCCTTCTTGTGTATACGTGTAGATAATTAACACAAGAAGAAAAGCAAGCAGAAGAGTTGAAGAAGCAGCTGCTGGAGCCAACCAAGCTCCTCCTCAAGCCCCAGCTGCTGAAGCACAAGTGCCTGCCATCTTAGTTGGGATGACGAATGAAGAAGTAAGGGCGGAACTGCTTCAGATGTCCCAAGCCATCACTGTGCAAGCAAATTCCATCACGGCCCAAGCCACTAGAGAGGGTGCTCCTAGGGAGAACCCGCATGCTAGCACTATGTCTAGTAGGTTGAGGGATTTTACTAGGATGAATCCTCCAGTCTACTATGGGTCCATGACCAATGAGGATCCTCAAGATTTTATGGATGAGGTTAATACGATTCTTTGTGCCATGGGTGTTAGTGAAGAGGAAAAGGCTGAGTTGGCTGCTTACCAACTCAAAGATGCGGCCCAGGTGTGGCACAAGATGTGGGGAGATGGTCGAACACCAAAGGAAGTCCCCATAAATTGGGATGTTCTCAAGACTGCATTCCTGGAGAGGTTCTTTCCCAGAGAACAGAGAGAGTCTAAGGTCGAGGAATTCATCAACTTACGGCAAAGAGGTATGTCAGTCAGGGAATACTCCTTGAAGTTTGTTAAGCTTTGCAAATATGCTTCTTCTCTTGTGTCCAATAGTAGGGATGAGATGAGCAGGTTTGTGACTGGTGTGTTGGTGGATTTAGAATAGGAATGTCGGGCAGCGATGTTGCACGATAACATGGACCTTGGTAGGTTGATGGTCCATGCACAACAGGTTGAGGAGAGTCGTCGGAGAAAGAATGACCGAGAGAGCAACAAATCTAGGTCCTCGAATTAGTCCGATTCGACCAATGGTAATGATTTGCTTGGAGTTTGGGATAGTCCCAAGTTCAAGAAGGGGCACAAGCACTCAGATAATCCTACTCCTTCTAAGAAAACTAATGAAAAGGAGGGCAATGATAGAAATGGCCAGCGTGATCGAAAGGTGTGTGGTAAGTGTGGCCGCGCGCATGGAGCTGAGTGCATGGTAGGTTTTAATGGATGCTGTGGGTGCGGTAAGAGTGGTCACGTGGTTAGGGACTTCCCAAACGCGATGAATCAGGCCAAGGCAGATACTCAGCCTCGGCCTAATCCCACTGCTGCAGTCGAACCTCCCAAGAGAAACAGGTTCTACGCGCTGAATGGAATAGAGAAGCAAGAGAAGTCCGCGGATGTGGTTACTGGTAACTTGCTTGTCTTTTCATTTCCTGTTTATGCATTATTAGATCCAGGATCTACCTTGTCTTTTGTTACTCCATTAGTAGCTAGTAAATTTGACTTGCTTCCTGAGATTCTGTATGAGCCATTTCTAGTTAGTACTCCTATAGGAGACAACATTAGGGCCGAAAGGGTATATAGAGATTGCCCAATAATTGTTGTTGATAGAGTTACTTATGCGGACGAAATAGATTTAACCATGCTTGATTTCGATATAATTTTGGGTGTGGATTGGCTCCACGAATGCTATGCTACCATAGACTGTCGAAACATGGTAGTAAGGTTTCAGTTTCCAAATGAGTTAGAGTTGAAATGGGAAGGGCGTGGTCAAATCCAACAAAGACAAATAGTTTCCTATCTTAAAGCAAATTAGAGGTTATCTAAGGGGTTAGGAGTCGATGAGAACCTTTCTTAAGAAGAGATTCCCGTTGAAATTTAATATCGCCAAGTGAAATGGTTGAGGAACAAGGAGGTTGCCACCGTAAAGGTGTTATGGGGGAACCACCTCGTTGAGGGAAGCCGAGGCAATATGACATTCTGTTACCCTCACTTGTTCAGTTCTTGATGGTTAGATATACTCTTCTTAAGTCCGATTTGGTTAATGAGACTCTAAAGTTTAGTGCATTAGGCGGTTTTTGGTGTTTTATGCCCATAACTGTGTGTTTTATTCTTGCACTATATGAGTTAAAGAGTTCATGCTTGCTTTCATGTTGCTGTTTTTGTATAGCTTTACGTGATTATGTATTGCATGAGTGTGATGTGCATTAAGTTAAAGTAAGATTGAGAAGGAAATTCCTCAATCTCAGATAAGAAGCTTCAGATAATCTTAGAGGATTGTGCATCATCCATAGTAAGTTGTGAATCAGATATTCACAAAGATAAAGTTTCTAGTATGTTAATGTGCTTTTTGAAAATACCCTATTTGATTTAAAATGATGAGTAGTGTCATTCGGGGACGAATGTTCCTAGGGGGGATAATGTAACATTCCAGAAAATTACATGTCTAGTGAAGAGCCTAGTAGGTCTTTAAGAATGCGTATTGGGGGTACATAGGCATCCCAATTCCCAATATTGAGAAATATTGGGCATAGTATAGAAAATTGGCTAAGGGGTGTTAGACAATTTCTATATATACCCAAATAAGCATAATATAATCCAAGCTTGTTTAGAAATTGTACCTGCAATGAAGACGCTAAGCTAAAAAATATAGATCCACAACGCAACGCATTAGGTACTAGGCATCTAAGTGTCAAGCCTAGTACCATAGTACATAACCATTTAAAATGATCATGTAGATTAAGAAGTGCCCAAGGACATAGTGAGGATACTTGGGACAATAAGTAAACATTGCAAATGAACCTTCCAGAAGAGTTAGTTAGGAAAGTTCATGCAACACATGTGCAAGCACATGTGCAACCGGCCAAGGGACCACCCTAACCGATTCGGTTAGGGCGGTTAGGGACAGGCACACATGCGGGTCCAGCCACGTGGGGCCAGACTCCCTAACCAACCCTAGACCCTAAATAACAGACCTAGCTAACTAACTAACCTAGGACCAATCCGAAATAACTAACTAAGGGACCTGACAACCTAAGACCTAGTCGGGTGACACCAAACCGTGTAACTAACAAAGAGACAACCTAGTACCTAACCTAGGATGGTCCAAAAGGTTGGTTATGGTCCTAACAACTTAGGGGTACTTTAGTAATTACCATAGGTTACCTAATTAATTAATTTAGCAACTTAATTAATTAAATTAAATTGACAAAACCGAAATCACTAAGCAATTTCCAGATTTCAGTTAAGTCAAGTAAGAGACAACCTACTACCTAACCTAGGATGGTCCGAAAGGTTGGTTATGGTCCTAACAACTTAGGGGTATTTTAGTAATTACCCTAGGTTACCTAATTAATTAATTTAGCAACTTAATTAATTAATTTAAATGGCTAAAACCGAAACTACTATGGAAATTCCAAATTTCGGATAAGTCAAGATTCTTCTAATCCTAGTCAATTTAGGAGGGGCGTTTTTGTAATTAGCTAATTGTTCTAACTTAATTAGGTTATATAGTCCAAGTAGAATTAGTTAAAATTCAGTTCTTAAAGAGTTTGTTCCATGTTATTCACCCAAACATGCCATAACTAAAAACAAGTGAAAAATGTTAGAACCCTAGACGATTTTGAGCAAGCATTCTTCAAGGTTTTTCGGGCAAAGTTCAAGGTGATCTTCGTAGATTTAGTTCTAAAATAAGGTATGGGCTTTATATCCTGGAATTCTTTCTCCAAGAGGCTTTTCAAACTTACTTCAAGAATATCGAAACTAAGGTTTTTCCCAATGAATCGCATGTTCATCTCCCTAGTTCTCCCGATTTCCAATTCTTGTAGTATCTATAGTGTAATTCTCGATGCATTGTGGTTTGTATGTGGTGTTAACTGATCATTATGTGTATGTTTTAGTGATTTATATGTCGAATGAAATATACACGTTAGATCCGCATACTTAGGATGTTATTTACATGAACGCTGAATTTTATAATGCCTACTTGTTTTCGAGAAGATGAGATTGTTATGAGTTATTCATTGAATTGTTTTATATGTTAATCAAAGGTTAAAAGTTGGCTTGTTTAACATGTTAGATTACTATAATGTATTCATGAATGATTGAATTGGCTTGTGATAATATCATAGTTTGATTTATGCCAACAAATTGGCTTAATTATATTATCTCCCAAAATATGTGAAGTCATACCAATCTTAACTGAATGAACTCGTAACATAGCGTATGCCAATCAATGGGAGAAGTCCCAACATACCCTATACACACAAACTTATGAACGTAATAGCATTGTAGAAGAAGTTATAATTATCATAGAGAATGATACAAGACTAACAATAAACGTGAACAAGTTAAGGTGAGTAATGAAATAACTAAAATCTTAAGTTATGAAATTGACATAATATAGAGTGTTATAAAGAAGTGAGACAAGTCTCAAATACACTTAATTGTTATGTCAAAAATACTCACATAAGAGGGTGCTAGAGTCCGTGAGACAAGTCTCACTCGCACCATGATGATAATGCAGGACTTAATTTCATATTCATCAAGTAAAGAAAGGGATTACCACTCATCCATAGAGTTAAGTAAACCTCATAACTAGAAGTAAGCTTCCATAAAGTTTGAGTCAACTCTAAGAAGATAATAAAGTAAAATAAATCTTAGCTTAGCACCGATATACTAGCAATGATCTTGTGCCAGCACATGTAAGCCTCATGAGACGAGATCACCACCCCGGCGTACCAGGGTCTCCGTACGTCTCCTATACTTTGAACTATGTTGCCAACATAGGGGCACCTAGCTAGTAGATGTCGCCCACTAAGAACCCTAGCAAGTTCGATTTCACCTTGGCCGGTGATTCCACCTCTTTTCGGTGTGGGGGATACACCGGATTTCATGTTTAGCTCACATGATCTATGTCGGTTATAGCTCAGGAAAGTCTCCAGTTCACTTCAGCCGTGAACCCCCCTTTTCAGTGTGGGGAAGACACAGACACGGTATCACCTTAGCCGGTGAACCCCCTTTTTTGGTGTGGGGTAGACACAGAACTTGGTTCACCTTAACCGGTGAATCACCTCTTTTCGATGTGGGGGAGACATTGGATTTCATATTAGCTCGCATGATCTACTTCCGTTAATGCTAAGAGAATTCCTTAAGAGAGTAAGAAAGAATAAAGTAGCATGTTCGAAGTGAACAAAAGAGTAAAGAAGTAGAATCATAAGTTCATGGTGAACTAAGTGAAGTAAGAGCTTAAAGAACATCAATCACCAGTGTTTGATAAGAATAACAAGTTAGTGGTCTAAGCAAATAATGGAGTAAGGATTATGCCCCAAAGATTATTACATTAGGTTAACAGCCAATTAATGGGTATAGCCAATACAGATTGGCTTATAATATATTTTTCCACATTGAACTTGAGTAAAGAAATCTAAATTATAAGTAATGTAGCCAAATCATTTCTTTAGTGTTGTGAGTTTCTTACTCGATTCCTTGTAGGTATGGAACTACAATGAATCATTGCACTTGTAAGTAAAACATAAGATCAAAGGAGATCATTGAACTACACACTAGAAAGAAGAAAAGACTGAAAAATAATCTAAGTGTGAGAAAGGCAACTCTCGGCTTAAGGAGCAAATTACCAAACGTTTGTCTAAGTTGTTTTAAAATTATGTTCATGATTCCAAGGTCTTATGTTCATATAGAAAATGAGTTGTGTTACTTAATTGTATGAGAACATTTCATATTCATATCGTAATTCACAAGTAACGAATTAAGAAAATAAGTGACTTAACTTTCCAGAAATGACATGTTGCTTTAGGAAGAGCTTTCCTTGTTCATGCATAGTCCTTATGTGTTTATGTGCATACACCCATACTTAGTACAAGTGTGTACTAACCCCATATATATTTACTATTTTTATAGGCGCAGGTTCTCAAGAAGGTTGAAGTTCGACAAAGCAGTTTGGAATAGAGATCTCGAGACTTTGGTAGGTCCTCTTTAGTTCGAGGATGCTACACTTTATTATTATAGCTTAGTACATTACATATAGCTAGTGACTATTGTCCCTAGCGTTTCCTTTCAAGTATTTGTTCAAGCGTTGTAATAAGGCCAATTGGCAAACTATTATTATTATTATTATTATGATCATTTAATTTATTTGTTTAATATATTGATAGATGGTTTTTGAGTTTGAGCTATTAGAATATCACTCTTATGCAATACTATATGAAGTCTATGTATTATTCGATAAGTAATTAAAACGTTTTAAATTTTCCGCAAATTTAACTGTATGATTGTGATGAAAGCTAAAGAGACGCTTATGTGCGACCTCTGAGAGGTTACGACGCCGGTTGCGTCCCGATTCCAGAATCGAGGCGTGACAAACTTGGTATCAAAGCATGAGGTCACATTACCTAGGAACTAAGGCTCAACACAACCACGTTGCGTAGTTTCTAACTTACGGTTTTGAAGTGCACCACAATCATGACTTAGAGACTTTGTGATCTTAGGTATTTTCCCTTCTTCTACTCTTTATCGTGCGGTCTAGAGATTTGACATTTTGTGTAATTCTAAGGATCTAACTTCCTTCTTGTGTATACGTGTAGATAATTAACACAAGAAGAAAAGCAAGCAGAAGAGTTGAAGAAGCAGCTGCTGGAGCCAACCAAGCTCCACCTCAAGCCCCAGCTGCTGAAGCACAAGTGCCTGCCATCTTAGTTGGGATGACGAATGAAGAAGTAAGGGCGGAACTGCTTCAGATGTCCCAAGCCATCACTGTGCAAGCAAATGCCATCACGGCCCAAGCCACTAGAGAGGGTGCTCCTAGGGAGAACCCGCATGCTAGCACTATGTCTAGTAGGTTGAGGGATTTTACTAGGATGAATCCTCCAGTCTACTATAGGTCCATGACCAATGAGGATCCTCAAGATTTTATGGATGAGGTTAATACGATTCTTTGTGCCATGGGTGTTAGTGATGAGGAAAAGGCTGAGTTGGCTGCTTACCAACTCAAAGATGCGGCCCAGGTGTGGCACAAGATGTGGGGAGATGGTCGAACACCAAAGGAAGTCCCCATAAATTGGGATGTTCTCAAGACTGCATTCCTGGAGAGGTTCTTTCCCAGAGAATAGAGAGAGTCTAAGGTCGAGGAATTCATCAACTTACGGCAAAGAGGTATGTCAGTCAGGGAATACTCCTTGAAGTTTGTTAAGCTTTGCAAATATGCTTCTTCTCTTGTGTCCAATAGTAGGGATGAGATGAGCAGGTTTGTGACTGGTGTGTTGGAGGATTTAGAATAGGAATGTCGGGCAGCGATGTTGCACGATAACATGGACCTTGGTAGGTTGATGGTCCATGTACAACAGGTTGAGGAGAGTCGTCGGAGAAAGAATGACCGAGAGAGCAACAAATCTAGGCCCTCGAATCAGTCCGATTCGACCAATGGTAATGATTTGCTTGGAGTTCCGTATAGTCCCAAGTTCAAGAAGGGGCACAAGCACTCAGATAATCCTACTCCTTCTAAGAAAACTAATGAAAAGGAGGGCAATGATAGAAATGGCCAGCGTGATCAAAAGGTGTGTGGTAAGTGTGGCCGCGCGCATGAAGCTGAGTGCATGGTAGGTTTTAATGGATGCTATGGGTGCGGTAAGAGTGGTCATGTGGTTAGGGACTTCCAAAACGCGATGAATCAGGCCAAGGCAGATACTCAGCCTCGGCCTAATCCCACTGCTGCAGCCGAACCTCCCAAGAGAAACAGGTTCTACTCGTTGAATGGAATAGAGAAGCAAGAGAAGTCCGCGGATGTGGTTACTGGTAACTTGCTTGTCTTTTCATTTCCTGTTTATGCATTATTAGATCCAGGATCTACCTTGTCTTTTGTTACTCCATTAGTAGCTAGTAAATTTGACTTGCTTCCTGAGATTCTGTATGAGCCATTTCTAGTTAGTACTCCTATAGGAGACAACATTAGGGCCGAAAGGGTATATAGAGATTGCCCAATAATTGTTGTTGATAGAGTTACTTATGCGGACCAAATAGATTTAACCATGCTTGATTTCGATATAATTTTGGGTATGGATTGGCTCCACGAATGCTATGCTACCATAGACTGTCGAAACATGGTAGTAAGGTTTCAGTTTCCAAATGAGTTAGAGTTGAAATGGGAAGGGCGTGGTCAAATCTAACAAAGACAAATAGTTTCCTATCTTAAAGCAAATTAGAGGTTATCTAAGGGGTTAGGAGTCGATGAGAACCTTTCTTAAGAAGAGATTCCCGTTGAAATTTAATATCGCCAAGTGAAATGGTTGAGGAACAAGGAGGTTGCCACCGTAAAGGTGTTATGGGGGAACCACCTCGTTGAGGGAAGCCGAGGCAATATGACATTCTGTTACCCTCACTTGTTCAGTTCTTGATGGTTAGATATACTCTTCTTAAGTCCGATTTGGTTAATGAGACTCTAAATTTTAGTGCATTAGGCGGTTTTTGGTGTTTTATGCCCATAACTGTGTGTTTTATTCTTGCACTATATGAGTTAATGAGTTCATGCTTGCTTTCATGTTGCTGTTTTTGTATAGCTTTTACGTGATTATGTATTGCATGAGTGGGATGTGCATTAAGTTAAAGTAAGATTGAGAAGGAAATTCCTCAATCTCAGATAAAAAGATTCAGATAATCTTAGAGTATTGTGCATCATCCATAGTAAGTTGTGAATCAGATATTCACAAAGATAAAGTTTCTAGTATGTTAATGTGCTTTTTGAAAATACCCTATTTGATTTAAAATGATGAGTAGTGTCATTCGGGGACGAATGTTCCTAGGGGGGGATAATGTAACATTCCAGAAAATTACATGTCTAGTGAAGAGCCTAGTAGGTCTTTATGAATGCGTATTGGGGGTACATAGGCATCCCAATTCCCAATATTGAGAAATATTGGGCATAGTATAGAAAATTTGCTAAGGGGTGTTAGACAATTTCTATATATACCCAAATAAGCATAATATAATCCAAGGTTGTTTAGAAATTGTACCTGCAATGAAGACGCTAAGCTAAAAAATATAGATCCACAATGCAACGCATTAGGTACTAGGCATCTAAGTGTCAAGCCTAGTACCATAGTACATAACCATTTAAAATGATCATGTAGATTAAGAATTGCCCAAGGACATAGTGAGGATCCTTGGGACAATAAGTAAACATTCCAAATGAACCTTCCCGAAGAGTTAGTTAGGAAAGTTCACTCAACACATGTGCAAGCACATGTGCAACCGGCCAAGGGACCACCCTAACCGATTCGGTTAGGGCGATTAGGGACAGGCACACATGCGGGTCCAGCCACGTAGGGCCAGACTCCCTAATCGACCCTAGACCCTAAATAACAGACCTAGCTAACTAACTAACCTAGGACCAATCTGAAATAACTAACTAAGGGACCTGACAACCTAAGACCTAGTCGGGTGACACCAAACCGTGTAACTAACAAAGAGACAACCTAGTACCTAACCTAGGATGGTCCAAAAGGTAGGTTATGGTCCTAACAACTTAGGGGTACTTTAGTAATTACCCTAGGTTACCTAATTAATTAATTTAGCAACTTAATTAATTAAATTAAATTGACAAAACCGAAATCACTAAGCAATTTCCAGATTTCAGTTAAGTCAAGTAAGAGACAACCTACTACCTAACCTAGGATGGTCCGAAAGGTTGGTTATGGTCCTAACAACTTAGGGGTACTTTAGTAATTACCCTAGGTTACCTAATTAATTAATTTGGCAACTTAATTAATTAATTTAAATGGCTAAAACCGAAACTACTAAGGAAATTCCAAATTTCGGATAAGTCAAGATTCTTCTAATCCTAGTCAATTTAGGAGGGGCGTTTTTGTAATTAGCTAATTGTTCTAACTTAATTAGGTTATATAGTCCAAGTACAATTAGTTAAAATTCAGTTCTTAAAGAGTTTGTTCCACGTTGTTCACCCAAACATGCCATAACTAAAAACAAGTGAAAAATGTTAGAACCCTAGACGATTTTGAGCAAGCATTCTTCAAGGTTTTTCGTGCAAAGTTCAAGGTGATCTTCGTAGATTTAGTTCTAAAATAAGGTATGGGTTTTATATCCTGGAATTCTTTCTCCAAGAGGCTTTTCAAACATTTTTACTTCAAGAATATCGAAACTAAGGTTGTTCCCAACGAATCGCATGTTCATCTCCCTAGTTCTCCCGATTTCCAATTCTTGTAGTATCTATAGTGTAATTCTCGATGCATTGTGGTTTGTATGTGGTGTTAACTGATCATTATGTGTATGTTTTAGTTATTTATATGTCGAATGAAATATACACGTTAGATCCGCATACTTAGGATGTTATTTACATGAACGCTGAATGTTATAATGCCTACTTATTTTCGAGAAGATGAGATTGTTATGAGTTATTCATTGAATTGTTTTATATGTTAATCAAAGGTTAAAAGTTGGCTTGTTTAACATGTTAGATTACTATAATGTATTCATGAATGATTGAATTGGCTTGTGATAATATCATAGTTTGATTTATGCCAACAAATTGGCTTAATTATATTATCTCCCAAAATATGTGAAGTCATACCAATCTTAACTGAATGAACTCGTAACATAGCGTATGCCAATCAATGGGAGAAGTCCCAACATACCCTATACACACAAACTTATGAACGTAATAGCATTTTATAAGAAGTTATAATTATCATAGAGAATGATACAAGACTAACAATAAACGTGAACAAGTTAAGGTGAGTAATGAAATAACTAAAATCTTAAGTTATGAAATTGACATAATATAGAGTGTTATAAAGAAGTGAGACAAGTCTCAAATACACTTAATTGTTATGTCAAAAATACTCACATAAGAGGGTGCTAGAGTCCGTGAGACAAGTCTCACTCGCACCATGATGATAATGCAGGACTTAATTTCATATTCATCAAGTAAAGAAAGGGATTACCACTCATCCATAGAGTTAAGTAAACCTCATAACTAGAAGTAAGCTTCCATAATGTTTGAGTCAACTCTAAGAAGATAATAAAGTAAAATAAATCTTAGCTTAGCACCGATATACTAGCAATGATCTTGTGCCAGCACATGTAAGCCTCATGAGACGAGATCACCACCCCGGTGTACCAGGGTCTCCGTACGTCTCCTATACTTTGAACTATGTTGCCAACATAGGGGCACCTAGCTAGTAGATGTCGCCCACTAAGAACCCTAGCAAGTTCGATTTCACCTTGGCCGGTGATTCCACCTCTTTTCGGTGTGGGGGATACACCGGATTTCATGTTTAGCTCACATGATCTATGTCGGTTATAGCTCAGGAAAGTCTCCAGTTCACTTCAGCCGTGAACCCCCCTTTTCAGTGTGGGGAAGACACAGACACGGTATCACCTTAGCCGGTGAACCCCCTTTTTTGGTGTGGGGTAGACACAGAACTTGGTTCACCTTAACCGGTGAATCACCTCTTTTCGATGTGGGGGAGACATTGGATTTCATATTAGCTCGCATGATCTACTTCCGTTAATGCTAAGAGAATTCCTTAAGAGAGTAAGAAAGAATAAAGTAGCATGTTCAAAGTGAACAAAAGAGTAAAGAAGTAGAATCATAAGTTCATGGTGAACTAAGTGAAGTAAGAGCTTAAAGAACATCAATCACCAGTGTTTGATAAGAATAACAAGTTAGTGTTCTAAGCAAATAATGGAGTATGGATTATGCCCCAAAGATTATTACATTAGGTTAACAGCCAATTAATGGGTATAGCCAATACAGATTGGCTTATAATATATTTTTCCACATTCAACTTGAGTAAAGAAATCTAACTTATAAGTAATGTAGCCAAATCATTTCTTTAGTCTTGTGAGTTTCTTACTCGATTCCTTGTAGGTATGGAACTACAATGAATCATTGCACTTGTAAGTAAAACATAAGATCAAAGGAGATCATTGAACTACACACTAGAAAGAAGAAAAGACTGAAAAATAATCTAAGTGTGAGAAAGGCAACTCTCGGCTTAAGGAGCAAATTACCAAATGTTTGTCTAAGTTGTTTTAAAATTATGTTCATGATTCCAAGGTATTATGTTCATATAGAAAATGAGTTGTGTGACTTAATTGTATGAGAACATTTCATATTCATATCGTAATTCACAAGTAACAAATTAAGAAAATAAGTGACTTAACTTTCCAGAAATGACATATTGCTTTAGGAAGAGCTTTCCTTGTTCATGCATAGTCCTTATGTGTCTATGTGCATACACCCATACTTAGTACAAGTGTGTAATAACCCCATATATATTTACTATTTTTATAGGCGCAGGTTCTCAAGAAGGTTGAAGTTCGACAAAGCAGTTTGGAATAGAGATCTCGAGACTTTGGTAGGTCCTCTTTAGCTCGAGGATGCTACACTTTATTATTATAGCTTAGTACATTACATATAGCTAGTGACTATTGTCCCTAGCGTTTCCTTTCAAGTATTTGTTCAAGCGTTGTAATAAGGCCAATTGGCAAACTATTATTATTATTATTATTATTATTACGATCATTTAATTCATTTGTTTAATATATTGATAGATGGTTTTTGAGTTTGAGCTATTAGAATATCACTCTTATGCAATACTATATGAAGTCTATGTATTATTCGATAAGTAATTGAAACGTTTTAAATTTTCCACAAATTTAACTGTATGATTGTGATGAAAGCTAAAGAGACGCTTATCTGCGACCTCTGAGAGGTTACGACGCCGGTTGCATCCCGATTCCAGAATCGAGGTGTGACAAACTTGGTATCAAAGCATGAGGTCACATTACCTAGGAACTAAGGCTCAACACAACCACGTTGCGTAGTTTCTAACTTATGGTTGTGAAGTGCACCACAATCATGACTTAGAGACTTTGTGATCTTAGGAATTTTCCCTTCTTCTACTCTTTATCGTGCGGTCTAGAGATTTGACATTTTTTGTAATTCTAAGGATCTAACTTCCTTCTTGTGTATATGTGTAGATAATTAACACAAG
The DNA here is from genome assembly GCA_016801875.1 of Solanum sitiens. NCBI lineage: Eukaryota > Viridiplantae > Streptophyta > Magnoliopsida > Solanales > Solanaceae > Solanum > Solanum sitiens. The sequence continues at coordinate 696,124 of JABWTJ010000335.1, forward strand.
AAGAAAAGCAAGCAGAAGAGTTGAAGAAGCAGCTGCTGGAGCCAACCAATCTCCTCCTCAAGCCCCAGCTGCTGAAGCACAAGTGCCTGCCATCTTAGTTGGGATGACGAATGAAGAAGTAAGGGCGGAACTGCTTCAGATGTCCCAAGCCATCACTGTGCAAGCAAATGCCATCACGGCCCAAGCCACTAGAGAGGGTGCTCCTAGGGAGAACCCGCATGCTAGCACTATGTCTAGTAGGTTGAGGGATTTTACTAGGATGAATCCTCCAGTCTACTATGGGTCCATGACCAATGAGGATACTCAAGATTTTATGGATGAGGTTAATACGATTCTTTGATCCATGGGTGTTAGTGAAGAGGAAAAGGCTGAGTTGGCTTCTTACCAACTCAAAGATGCGACTCAGGTGTGGCACAAGATGTTGGGAGATGGTCGAACACCAAAGGAATTCCCCATAAATTGGGATGTTCTCAAGACTGCATTCCTGGAGAGGTTCTTTCCCAGAGAACAGAGAGAGTCTAAGGTCGAGGAATTCATCAACTTACGGCAAAGAGGTATGTCAGTCAGGGAATACTCCTTGAAGTTTGTTAAGCTTTGCAAATATGCTTCTTCTCTTGTGTCCAATAGTAGGGATGAGATGAGCAGGTTTGTGACTGGTGTGTTGGAGGATTTAGAATAGGAATGTCGGGCAGCGATGTTGCACGATAACATGGACCTTGGTAGGTTGATGGTCCATGCACAACAGGTTGAGGAGAGTCGTCGGAGAAAGAATGACCGAGAGAGCAACAAATCTAGGCCCTCGAATCAGTCCGATTCGACCAATGGTAATGATTTGCTTGGAGTTCGGGATAGTCCCAAGTTCAAGAAGGGGCACAAGCACTCAAATAATCCTACTCCTTCTAAGAAAACTAATGAAAAGGAGGGCAATGATAGAAATGGCCAGCGTGATCAAAAGGTGTGTGGTAAGTGTGGCCGCGCGCATGGAGCTGAGTGCATGGTAGGTTTTAATGGATGCTATGGGTGCGGTAAGAGTGGTCACGTGGTTAGGGACTTCCCAAACGCGATGAATCAGGCCAAGGCAGATACTCAACCTCGGACTAATCCCACTGCTGCAGCCGAACCTCCCAAGAGAAACAGGTTCTACGCGTTGAATGGAATAGAGAAGCAAGAGAAGTCCGCGGATGTGGTTACTGGTAACTTGCTTGTCTTTTCATTTCCTGCTTATGCATTATTAGATCCAGGATCTACCTTGTCTTTTGTTACTCCATTAGTAGCTAGTAAATTTGACTTGCTTCCTGAGATTCTGTATGAGCCATTTCTAGTTAGTACTCCTATAGGAGACAACATTAGGGCCGAAAAGGTATATAGAGATTGCCCAATAATTGTTGTTGATAGAGTTACTTATGCGGACCAAATAGATTTAACCATGCTTGATTTCGATATAATTTTGGGTATGGATTGGCTCCACGAATGCTATGCTACCATAGACTGTCGAAACATGGTAGTAAGGTTTCAGTTTCCAAATGAGTTAGAGTTGAAATGGGAAGGGCGTGGTCAAATCTAACAAAGACAAATAGTTTCCTATCTTAAAGCAAATTAGAGGTTATCTAAGGGGTTAGGAGTCGATGAGAACCTTTCTTAAGAAGAGATTACCATTGAAATTTAATATCGCCAAGTGAAATGGTTGAGGAACAAGGAGGTTGCCACCGTAAAGGTGTTATGGGGGAACCACCTCGTTGAGGGAAGCCGAGGCAATATGACATTCTGTTACCCTCACTTGTTCAGTTCTTGATGGTTAGATATACTCTTCTTAAGTCCGATTTGGTTAATGAGACTCTAAATTTTAGTGCATTAGGCGGTTTTTGGTGTTTTATGCCCATAACTGTGTGTTTTATTCTTGCACTATATGAGTTAATGAGTTCATGCTTGCTTTCATGTTGCTGTTTTTGTATAGCTTTTACGTGATTATGTATTGCATGAGTGTGATGTGCATTAAGTTAAAGTAAGATTGAGAAGGAAATTCCTCAATCTCAGATAAGAAGCTTCAGATAATCTTAGAGTATTGTGCATCATCCATAGTAAGTTGTGAATCAGATATTCACAAAGATAAAGTTTCTAGTATGTTAATGTGCTTTTTTAAAATACCCTATTTGATTTAAAATGATGAGTAGTGTCATTCGGGGACGAATGTTCCTAGGGGGGGATAATGTAACATTCCAGAAAATTACATGTCTAGTGAAGAGCCTAGTAGGTCAATAAGAATGCGTATTGGGGGTACATAGGCATCCCAATTCCCAATATTGAGAAATATTGGGCATAGTATAGAAAATTGGCTAAGGGGTATTAGCCAATTTCTACATATACCCAAATAAGCATAATATAATCCAAGCTTGTTTAGAAATTGTACCTGCAATGAAGACGCTAAGCTAAAAAATATAGATCCACAACGCAACGTATTAGGTACTAGGCATCTAAGTGTCAAGCCTAGTACCATAGTACATAACCATTTAAAATGATCATGTAGATTAAGAAGTGCCCAAGGACATAGTGAGGATCCTTGGGACAATAAGTAAACATTCCAAATGAACCTTCCAGAAGAGTTAGTTATGAAAGTTCACGCAACACATGTGCAACCGGCCAAGGGACCACCCTAACCGATTCGGTTAGGGCGGTTAGGGACAGGCACACATGCGGGTCCAGCCACGTGGGGCCAGACTCCCTAACCAACCCTAGACCCTAAATAACAGACCTAGCTAACTAACTAACCTAGGACCAATCCGAAATAACTAACTAAGGGACCTGACAACCTAAGACCTAGTCGGGTGACACCAAACCGTGTAACTAACAAAGAGACAACCTAGTACCTAACCTAGGATGGTCCAAAAGGTTGGTTATGGTCCTAACAACTTAGGGGTACTTTAGTAATTACCCTAGGTTACCTAATTAATTAATTTAGCAACTTAATTAATTAAATTAAATTGACAAAACCGAAATCACTAAGCAATTTCCAGATTTCAGTTAAGTCAAGTAAGAGACAACCTACTACCTAACCTAGGATGGTCCGAAAGGTTGGTTATGGTCCTAACAACTTAGGAGTACTTTAGTAATTACCCTAGGTTACCTAATTAAATAATTTAGCAACTTAATTAATTAATTTAAATGGCTAAAACCGAAACTACTAAGGAAATTCCAAATTTCGGATAAGTCAAGATTCTTCTAATCCTAGTCAATTTAGGAGGGGCGTTTTTGTAATTAGCTAATTGTTCTAACTTAATTAGGTTATATAGTCCAAGTAGAATTAGTTAAAATTCAGTTCTTAAAGAGTTTGTTCCACGTTATTCACCCAAACATGCCATAACTAAAAACAACTGAAAAATGTTAGAACCCTAGACGATTTTGAGCATGCATTCTTCAAGGTTTTTCGTGCAAAGTTCAAGGTGATCTTCGTAGATTTAGTTCTAAAATAAGGAATGGGTTTTATATTCTGTAATTCTTTCTCCAAGAGGCTTTTCAAATTTTTTTACTTCAAGAATATCGAAACTAAGGTTGTTCCCAACGAATCGCATGTTCATCTCCCTAGTTCTCCCGATTTCCAATTCTTGTAGTATCTATAGTGTAATTCTCGATACATTGTGGTTTGTATGTGGTGTTAACTGATCATTATGTGTATGTTTTAGTGATTGATATGTCGACTGAAATATGCACGTTAGATCCGCATACTTAGGATGTTATTTACATGAACGTTGAATGTTATAATGCCTACTTGTTTTCGAGAAGATGAGATTGTTATGAGTTATTCATTGAATTGTTTTATATGTTAATCAAAGGTTAAAAGTTGGCTTGTTTAACATGTTAGATTACTGTAATGTATTCATGAATGATTGAATTGGCTTGTGATAATATCATAGTTTGATTTATGCCAACAAATTGGCTTAATTATATTATCTCCCAAAATATGTGAAGTCATACCAATCTTAACTCAATGAACTCATAACATAGCGTATGCCAATCAATGGGACAAGTCCCAGAATACCCTATCCACAAGAACTTGTGAACGTAATAGCATTGTATAAGAAGTTATAATTATCATAGAGAATGATACAAGACTAACAATAAACGTGAACAAGTTAAGGTGAGTAATGAAATAACTAAAAGCTTAAGTTATGAAATTGACATAATATAGAGTGTTAGAAAGAAGTGAGACAAGTCTCAAATACACTTAATCGTTATGTCAAAAATACTCACATAAGAGGGTGCTAGAGTCCGTGAGACAAGTCTCACTCGCACCATGATGATAATGCAAGACTTAAGATCATATTCATCAAGTAAAGAAACGGATTACCACTCATCCATAGAGTTAAGTAAACCTCATAACTAGAAGGAAGATTCCATAATGTTTGAGTGAACTCTAAGAAGATAATAAAGTAAAATAAATCTTAGCTTAGCACCGAGAGACTAGCAATGATCTTCTGCCCGGACATGTAAGCCTCATGAGACGAGATCACCACCCCGGTGGACCAGGGTCTCCGTACGTCTCCTAGTCTTCGAACTATGTTGCCAACATAGGGGCACCTAGCTAGTGGATGCCGCCCACTAAGAACGTGAGAAAGTTTTGTTTCACCTTGGCCGGTGATTCCACCTCTTTTTGGTGTGGGGGAGACACCGAATTTCATTTTTAGCGCACATGATCTATGTCGGTTATAGCTCAGGAAAGTATCCGGTTCACTTTAATAGTGAACCCCCCTTTTTGGTGTGAGGAAGACACAAACACGGTATTACCTTAGCCGGTGAACGCCCCTTTTCGGTGTGGGGTAGAAACAAAACTTAGTTCACCTTAACCGGTGAATCACCTCTTTTCAGTGTGGGGGAGACATTGGATTTCATATTAGCTCGCATGATCTACTTCCGTTAATGCTAAGAGAATTCTTTAAGAGAGTAAGAAAGAATAAAGTAGAATGTTCGAAGTGAACAAAAGGGTAAAGAAGTAGAATCATAAGTTCATGGTGAACTAAGTAAAGTAAGAGCTTAAAGAACATCAATCACCAGTGTTTGATAAGAACAACAAGTTAGTGGTCTGAGAAAATAATGGAGTATGGATTATGCCCCAAAGATTATTACATTAGGTTAACAACCAATTAATGGGTATAGCCAATACAGATTGGCTTATAATATATTTGTCCACATTCAACTTGAGTAAAGAAATATAACTTATAAGTAATGTAGCCAAATCATTTCCTTAGTCTTGTGAGTTGCTTACTCGATTCATTGTAGGTATGGGACTACAATGAATCATTGCAATTGTAAGTAAAACATAAGATCAAAGGAGATCATTGAACTATACACTAGAAAGAAGAAAAGATTGAAAAATAATCTAAGTATGAAAAGGCAACTCTCGGCCTAAGGAGCAAATTAACAAACGTTTGTTTAAGTTGTTCTAAAATTACGTTCATGATTCCAAGGTCTTATGTTCATATAGAAAATGAGTTGTGTGCCTTAATTGCATGAGAACCTGTCATATTCATATCATAATTCACAAGTAACGAATTATGAAAGTAAGTGACTTAACTTTCCAGAAACGACATGTTGCTTTAGGAAGAGCTTTCCTTGTTCATGCATAGTCCTTATGTGTTTATGTGCATGCACCCATACTTAGTACAAGTGTGTACTAACCCCATATATATTTCAAGAAGGTTGAAGTTCGACGAAGCTGTTTGGAATAGCGATCTCTAGACTTTGGTAGGTCCTCTTGAGTTCGAGGATGCTACATTTTATTATTCTAGCTTAGTACAATAGATATAGCTAGTGACTACTGTCCCTAGCATTTCCTTTCAAGTATTTGTTCAAGCGTTGTAATAAGTCCAATTGGCAAACTATTATTATTATTATCATTACGATAATTTATTTCATTTGTTTAATATATTGATAGATGGTTGTTGAGTTTGAGCTATTAGAATATCACTCTTATGCAATACTATATGAAGTCTATGTATACTTCGATAAGTAATTAAAAAATTTTAAATTTTCCGCAAATTTAACTGTGTGATTGTGATGAAAGCTAAGAAGAGGCTTGCCTGCGACCTCTGAGAGGTTAACGACGTCGGTTGCGTCCGGATTCCAAAATCCGACTGTGACAGTAGCTTCCTCTGACTGCCCCAAATAACTGATGCATAGTGTAAATGTGTTGTATAATATCTTTTTTGTGACTCCATTTGGCTAATAAATCGGCAGTAGCATTTGCTTCCCTATACAAATGTTTGCATTGAAAGTTTTCCAGTTTGTTGCTTATGTATTGAATTTCATGGACTGCTTGTCGACATCTCCATGGAATATTGCATGTGTTGGTGATCCACTTCTTCAATAATTCTGAGTCCACTTCCAATATAATACGTTTGTATCCATGTTGTTCACACCAATTGAGTCTATAAAAGGCTGCCTTGATCTCTGCAAAGTTGTTAGTCCCAAAACCAAGCGGAATAGCAAAAGCATAAACCAATTTACCTTTATGATCTCTTAGAATTCCACCCCCCTATTTTACCTGGATTGTGCATGGCACTCCCATCTGTATTTAATTTGAATACACCTATTGTAGACTTCTCCCAACATACCATGGTTACCTTAAAGTGATGTTTACAGAGATCAACTAAGTTGATCAAACTGTCCCAGTTTGGCTGCCATGGTATATTTGGAAAAGCTACTGTGAGTACCTGCATAATGTCCTTAAAAATGGCATATAACACTCTTTGTACACTTGATTTTTTGCCCCCATATTTTACAGCACACCTATTTTTCAACAAATTCCAACAAATGAAATTAGGTAGAATTTGAAGCAACATTTCTTGTACCTCATTGTGAAATTGTAAGCTTCTCCAATGCATTAACAAACTCCTCAAATCTGTATAGCAATGATCTGTTCCAACTTTTGCTGCATGACTTTTCCAAATAAAGTTAGCAAAATTTCAAGAAACTAGAATATGATTTATATCATCTTTTCCTTTTATGTTACAACAGTAGCAGTCAGCTGTTTCTTTTCCAAATTTTTGAAGATTTTCATTTGTAGGTAATTTACCTCTCAAATATCTCCAAATAAATAAAGAAACTTTGAAAGGAATATTCTTATACCAAACACAATTATTAATAGGATCGTTAAAAAAAATTCCTAATCATGCCCCAGGCAGTAGCTACTGTGAATTGCCCATTTTCTTCACGAATCCAATTTGTTGTATCAGTTATACCCTCCTTGTATTGAATTTTGGTATTAAGTATAATAGGTATCAATAATGGAGGAACACGTTGCCTAACTTCCCTCTCTTTCCACTTACCAAATTCTAAAAAATAAGAAACATGTACATTGTTTAGACTCGAGACATTGTCACAATACTTAGCTAGTGCTCCATCTCCTATCCAATTATCCCACCAAAAACTACATGTTCCTGAATGAATATTCCAGCATATATGTGATTCAACTTCTTGTCGATTGCGAGTAAGATATCTCCAAACCAATGATTCCCCCGTATCATATTTCTTAGCAGCTGGATTAGCTCTTTGACAGTATTTTGCTTTTAAATTTTGACCCCACAAAGATTGTTTAGTTCTAAATTCCCACCATTGCTTATATTGAAAAGAAATACATATATCATCTAAAAGTCTTACCCCTATGCCTCCATCAACAGTAGGATATGACATAGTTTCCCATGACGCCCAATCGTACTTCTTCCCTTCCTTATCACTACCCCAAAAGAAATCAGCTATGACTCTTTTAATGTATTTGAGAGTAGTCTTAGGAGGTGATATTGAAGCTATAGTGTGGATAGGAATCTACTGTAAGACATGCTTCACAAGAGTGATTTTACCACCAAAACTTAAAATATTGCTTTGCCAACCTGTAATTCTCTTTATAACCTTATCCACTAAATCTGAATAATATATCATTCTTTGACCCCCAATATATAATGGGCATCCTAAATATATAACAAGGCTATGTTTCATACTAAAACTAGTTTGTTCCTTAATTATATCAATAACTTCCTGATTAGTATTTGTAGTTACCATGAAGAAATTTTTATCCTTGTTCAACTGTTGATCAGACACCATTTCATAATCCGCTAGTTTTCATGATAAGTTGTAAAGAGCTTTTAGCCGTGGAGGTAGATATGATTATATCATCCGCAAAGCTTAAATGATTAATTTGTGGCCCTCTACCTCTATGTGAAAACCACTATACAACTGATTCTGATAAAGAAGATTAAGTTGTCGTGATAAGACTTCAGCTCCTAAAATAAATAGGGCTGGAGATAGGGGGTCACCTTGTTTAAGACCTGCAGTTGAATGAAAGAATCCATGTCTTTTACTATTGATGACTATGGAGTACCAATTATTACTCATGATTCTCCATACTGTGTTAATGAATATTTTACCAAATACCATCTTCTTCAATACTAAATAAGTATATGCCCATGATACTCTATCATAAGCTTTGACCATATCAAGCTTGATAACCACATTATCACCCTCCTTAGGCAGTTTGATACCATGAATAATTTCTTGAGCCAACATAACATTTTCCGATATACTCCTTTCTTTTACAAAACCATATTGGTTGTCTGAAATAATATTACAAAGGATTGGAGCAAGTCTCGTACTCATAATCTTTTAAATGATCTTATTGGTAAGTTACTAAGACTAATAGGTCGAAAATCCTTAAATCTGTTAGGGTGATCAACTTTAGGCAGGAGAATTAGACAAGCATGAGTCATATTTTTAGGCATATTTTTACCATTAAAGAAGGATTGTACAGCAACAAGTAAATCTTCCTTAATAATATCAAAACAAGTCTGATAAAATTTACCCCCAATGCCATCTGGCCCTGGAGCAGAATTTGGATTCATAGTCATTACCACACTTTTCAATTCCCCATATTAGGTATGCATTCCAAAACAGAATTTTGTTCTGGAGTAATAATATGTGGATTATTCTCTAACATATATTATCTTATTCTATCTGTTTTACCTGTAAAGATATTTTGATAATATTCACAAGCTTCTTTTGCAATATTGTCATCCCCTTGTATCCACTCTCCATTATCCTTAATTATTTTGTGCATAAACATTCTCTTCCTTTTTCCTCTCATCACGGCATGAAAATATTTTGAATTAGCATCTCCTTCTTTTAGCCAATGAAGTTGAGTTTTTTGTTGTAATATTGAATACTCAAGTTTCAAGTACCTTATATATTGTGCATTAATACCATTCATTTTTTCTCTATTTTCACTAGTATTAACGTTAATCAGATTCTCTTCAGCACTCCTAACCAACTCATCATAATCTTTAAGTTTTGCGAAAATATGCCCATATTCACTCTTTGACCAATTACTTAAAGTAGTTGCTAATCTTTTCATTTTAGTATGCAATACCCACATAGGATTGCCTGAAACCTTCATATTCCTGTAGTTTTCCACACTGGTTAAAAAAGATGAATTATCAGTCCAACAGTTAAGGAATTTAAAGTATCTAATCACAGATTTCTGTTATTAGTCATTTCCATCACCAAAGGACAATGGCCAAATCTTACTGAAGGAAGATGAGAGATATTATTGTTTCGGTTTTTGTATTCTGGGCTTAGGGTTTTGGTTTTATGATTTAGGGTTATGGTTAGGTTTTGTTTTTAGGTTTTTGGATTTAGGGTTTAGGATTTGGGGTTTAATATCAATGGTTTAGTGTTTAATGTTTGACTTTTGGTATTTTGGGCTTGGGTTTTAGGGTTTACGATAGGGTTAGGGTTAAGTTTTAGGTTGTTTTTTAGGTTTTACGATTAGGGGTGAAGGATTTGAGTTGTAATATCTATGGTTTAGTGCTTAATATTAGGGTTTTGATATTTTGGGCTTTGGGTATAGGGTTTAGGGTTTAGGGTTAAGTTTAAGAATAGGGTTATCGTTAGGGTTCGTGTTAGGGATAGGGTTAGGGTTAGGGTTTAGGGTTTTTTAGGTATTAGGGTTTGTTGTTTAGAATTTGTTGTTTAAAATCTATTGTTTAATGTTTAATATTTGGGTTTTTGTATTTTCGAATTAGGTTTTGTTTGGACTTAGGGTTTAGGGTTTATGTTTAGGGTTAAGGTTAGGATTAGGGTTAGGGTGTAGGGTATTTTAAGGTTTTAAGGTTCCGGGTTTAGCATTTGAGGTTTAAAATCTATGGTTTAATATTAAATTTTTGGGTTTTTGTATTTTTGGCCTAGGGTTTTGGGTTTATGGTTTAGGGTTAGGGTTAGGGTAAGGGTTTTTGTTCTTTTTTGTGTTTAGCTTTAGGGTTTAGGATTTAAAGTTTAATATCAATGTTTGGGTTTTGGTATTTTTGGCTTGGGGTTTAGGGTTTATAATAGGGTTAGGGTTAAGATTTAGGTTGTTTTTAGGTTTTAGGGTTTGGGGTTAAGGATTTGAGTTGAAATATCTTTGATTTAGTGTTTAATGTTAGGGTTTAGGTATTTTGGACTTTGTGTTTAGGGTTTAGAGTTAGGATTTTGGACATGGTTGGGTTAGGGTTTAGTGTATTTTGAGGTTTTATGTTTTGGGTTTTAGAATTTTTTCTTTAAAAACTCTTGTTTAGTGCTAAATGTTTAGGTATTGCTATTTTGGGTTTGGGGTTTAGGGTTTATGGAATGGTTAATGTTGGGTTTGGGTTGGGGTTTGGGTTGTTTTTTTAGGTTTTAGGGTTTGGGGTTAAGGATTTGAGTTGTAATATCTATGGTTTAGTGTTTAATGTTTGGGTTTTGGTATTTTGGTCTTTGGGTTTAGGGTTTTGGGTTAGGGTTAAGGATAGGGTTAGGCTTAGGGTTCGTGTTAGGGATAGGGTTAGGGTTAGGGTTTATGTTTTTTCTTAGGTTTCAGCTTTTGGGGTTTAGGATTTTGGTTTAAAATAAATGGTTTAGTGTTTAATGTTTGGGTTTTGATATTTCGGGCTTAGGGTTTTTTTGATATTTTTTTTGGACTTAGGGTTTAAGGTTTGGGGTTTAGGCTTAGGGTTAGGGTTAGGATTAGGGTTAGGGTGTAGGGTTTTTTAGGTTTTATTGTTCAGGGCTAAGCATTTGAAGTTTAACTATGGTTTAGTGTTTATTGTTTGGGTTTTTGTATTTTGGGCTTAGGGTTTCGGGTTTATGGTTTAGCGTTAGGGATAGGTTTTTTTTTATGTTTTTGGGGTTAGGGTTTAGGATTTGAGGTTTAATATCAATGGTGTAAGACCCCGAAAATGACTTAGGTTAACTAGAGCCTAACATGTTGGTAATGGTGATCTAAGGTCCTAATGTGGTCTATAATGTGGTTTAGAGGCAGTAGATAAAGTATTAGTTGTGTTGGAAGTTAAACGTCAAGGGATGACTAAGACGTTTGACGACTAAGTCACCTAAATGCCTCATATGTGGTTTTATGTGTTTATGTGTGATTCATGAGGTTCTAAGGTCCTTAAATGAGTTATTATAGCATATATAGGCAGTGTGTAAAATTTCGTGGAGTTTGGAGGCCAAACGTCCAAGAACGTTCATGTCGTTCAAAAAATATGCCTTGAATTGACCTTGTGTGTCTAAGCACGTTTCGTTGAGTTTTACGTGTTCGTTTTGGATGAAATTTATGTGAGAGGTGTTAAACTCATAGACGATCATGTTTGGGTTGGAAATGTCTGGGTTTAGTTTTTTTTTTAAGGTTTTAGGGTTTGTTATTTAGAATTTGAGGTTTAAAATCTATGGTTTATTATTTAATGTTTGGGTTTTGGTATTTCGGGCTTAGGGTTTTGAGTTTATGGTATAGTATTAGGGTTAGGGTTTTGGTTTTTTTAGGTTTTTAGATTTAGGGTTCAGGATTTAAGGTTTAATATCAACGGTTTAGTGTTAAATGTTCGGGTTTTAGTATTTTGGGCTTTGGGTTTAGGGTTTATGGTAGGGCTAGGGTTAGGGTTAGGGTTAGGGTTTAGGTTGTTTTTTATGTTTTAGGATTTTGGTTTAAGGAATTGAGTTGTAATATCTACAGTTTAGTGTTTAATGTTAGGGTTTTAGTATTTTGGGCTTTGGTTTTAGGGTATAGGGTTTAGAGTTTAGGGTAAGAGTTAAGGATAGGGTTAGGGTTAGGGTTTAGGTTTTTTGTAGGTAGTAGGTTTTGGGGATTAGGATTTTTTGTTAAAAATCTATGGTTTAATCTATAATGTTTGGGTTTTGGTATTTTGGGCTTGGGGTTTCAGGTTAATTGTTTAGGGTTAGGGTTAGGGTTAGGTTTTTGTTGTAGGTTTTAGGATTTGTGGTTAAGGATTTGAGGTTTAAAATATATGGTTTAGTTTTTACTGTTTTGGTTTTCATATTTTGGACTTAGGTTTTTTTTTGGACTTAGGGATTAGGGTTTAGGGTTAGGGTTAGGGTTAGGATTAGGGTTAGATTATAGTTTTTTTTAGGTGTTATGGTTCAGGGTTTAGAATTTGAGGTTTAAAATCTATGGTTTAGTATTTAATGTTTGGGTTTTTGTATTTGGGCTTAGGGTTTCTAGTTTATGGTTTATGGTTAGGGTTAGGGTCAAGGTTAGGGTTAGGGTTTTGGTTTTTTAAGGTTTTTGGGTTTATGGTTTAGGATTTGAGGTTTAATATCAATGGTTTAGTGTTAAATGTTCGGGTTTTGGTATTTTGGGTTTGGGGTTTAGGGATTATGGTAGGTCAAGGGTTAGGGTTATGGTTATGGTTTAGGTTATTTTTTAAGTTTTAGGGTTTGGGGCTAAGGAATTGAGGTGTAATATATATGGTTTAGTGTTTAATGTTACGGTTTTGGTATTTTGGGCTTTTGTTTAGGGTTAGGGTTAGAGTTAAGGATAGGGTTAGGGTTAGGGTTCATGTTAAGGATAGGATTGGAGTTAGGGTTTAGGTTTTTTGTAGGTTGTAGGTTTTGGGGTTTAGGATTTTTTGTTTAAAATCTATGGTTTAGTCTATAATGTTTGGGTTTTGGTATTTTGGGCTTGGGGTTTCAAGTTAATTGTTTAGGGTTAGGGTTAGGATTAAGGATAAGATTAGGGTTAGGTTTAGGTTTTTTTGTAGGTGTTAGGATTTCTGGTTTAGGATTTGAGCTTTAAAATATATGGTTTAGTTTTTACTGTTTGGGTTTTCATATTTTGGACATAGGGTTTTTTTTGGACTTAGGGATTTGGGTTTGGGGTTGGGGTTAGGGTTAGGATTAGGGTTAGAGTGTAGTTTTTTTTTAGGTTTTATGGTTTATGGTTTAGAATTTGAGGTTTAAAATCTATGGTTTATTATTTAATTTTTGGGTTTTGGTATTTTGGGCTTAGGGTTTCGAGTTTATGGTATAGGTTTAGGGTTAGGGTTAGTTTTTGTTTTAGGTTTCTGGGTTTAGGGTTTACGATTTGAGGTTTAATATCAATGGTTTAGTGTTAAATGTTCGGGTTTGGTATTTTGGGCTTTGTTTTTAGGGTTTATGGTAGGGCTAGGGTTAGGGTTAGGGTTAGGGTTTAAGTTGTTTTTTATGTTTTAGGGTTTTGGGTTAAGGAATTGAGTTGTAATAGCTATGGTTTATTGTTTAATGTTAGGGTTTTGGTATTTTGGGCTTTGGTTTTAGGGTATAGGGTTTAGGGTTTAGGGTAAGAGTTAAGGATAGGGTTAGGGTTAGGGTTCGTGTTAGGGATAGGGTTAGGGTTAGGGTTTAGGCTTTTTGTAGGTTGTAGGTTTTGGGGTTTTGGATTTTTTGTTAAAAAACTATGGTTTAATCTATAATGTTAGGGTTTTGGTATTTTCGGCTTGGGGTTTCAGGTTAATTGTTTAGGGTTAGGGTTAGGGTTAGGTTTTTATTGTAGGTTTTAGAATTTGTTGTATTATATTTTATGAAGTTTTACGAAAAGCCAGGATGCATGGTTTCTAACTAAATGTCCTCTTTAGATGCATGTTTTTGCATGGTTGTCATACTTAGTGCATTCTTGTACTAACACCATTCTTCTACATCTTTTTACACAAAGTGTAGGTGATGATGACTAGAGGATGTCTCTTAAAGTAAAGGGCTTGGATAGCTTCCCCAAGTTCAAGGAAACGAATCCTTATGATTCAAGGATTTCCTATGTCAAGTTCTTATTCAAAGTTTATGTAATAACTTATATATTATTTTATGTTTTTCAGGTTCGTGTCCCTATTCTACTCTATTGATGTTGAATCTAAGATGGCGAAAGAGACTTAGAGTCTAACTATGTATTATATTATTTAATATATATACATATATATATATATATATATATATATATATATATATATATATATATATATATATGAAGTGATGTTTCTAAAATATGATGTGCTATTGAAAGTTTTAAATTTTCAGCTAAATTTAGTATGACAATACGATGAATTATGACTATGAGCTTGTATAAGATGTCCAAGAGGTCAAATACGGCATGTTACTTCTAGGGGGTGCTCCCCGGTCATGACACCTAACACCCAGCTTGAGAGAGTGAGTGGGGTAAGGCGTAGGCTGGTCTTCATACGACAAATGGGTGTTCAAGAGAAAGCCATTTAAAATATAGTAGTTGCTCAAGAAAGAACATATTTATATATGAAGCTTAGCCTAGTCACTATTATTCTATAAATCTTCTAACGAAACCATGTACCGAATAATCTAAATTAATCAGTATTGCGGTAACATCCCAAGAATCCCCCCTTTTATTCCTTAGATTTTCTTGTCAATTTTGTTATTTTTACTATTTGTGACAAAAACCCTTTGATATTGGACACTTTCATGTCACCCCCTTTAATATGTAATGTTTTTACTCATTAATTTCTTTAGCTACAACTAATTAGAATATAGTTCTAATCATCTACTCATTTTCACTACCGATTCCTTGCAACACAACCCCAACCCTTTGTTTGGTTACTATATTATCGACGATCGTAGACAATTGAATAATAAATATTTTCATTGTTCATGATAAGCATCAAAATCTTAGTTGCAACATTAGAGATTAAGCTGGCCAAAATCACTGTACTAGGAGCAATAGTTATATTTGTGAAGGCTAAGCATACTTGTGATGGTTATCCTGTTTTACCTTGACATATTTGAGATACTAGTAATTAAAGAAGTTATTTAATTGAATTTTTAAGGTTCTATATATTCGTGAACAAGTTGAGGACCTTCATACGTTGGTTGGTCTACGGTTTGAACTCTTGAAGTCGTGTTGGACTGTTTCCTTGCTAAAGAGTTGAGGTTTGTGTATAAACTTGTACTTGTACTATTTTTACCTGCTGGTATATCTGAAAGTTTATATTGGTATGTTGATTACCTCTTGTCACTTTGCATTGTTGTGTTCTGTCGTTTAAGACGTTAAAGACTATTGTGTAACTCGCCCACTTTTACGGATCGTTTGATCACTTGTCAGTTACCAACCTTTTGCAAAATTTCATAGGACCCATATAACGAGGACTTAGCTTACCTTTCATGCCAAACCGCATCACACCTTTCATGGGTGAATTTTTCAAATACACCTGATCACTTTCCTCGAACTCAAGTTCTCTCTCCTATTGTCGACATAAGACTTTTGCCGGCTATAGGTTGTTTTCTATCAGTCCCTTATCATATGTACTTAGTTTAAAGCATCATAGACTACTACAGGACAAAAAATCAAAGACTTGCCAACCTCAAACCATCCTACTGGAGATCTACATCTCCTACTATACAAAGCTTCAAAAGGAGCCATGGATATAGACGAATGGTAACTATTGTTATAAGAGAACTCATCCAAAGGCAAATGTTCATCCCAACTTCCCTTGAAGTCAATAACACAAGCCCTAAGCATATTCTCAAGGGTTTGAATAGTATGCTCCGCTTGACCATCCATATGGGGATGAAAAGCGGTGCTTAACTTTACTCTTGTACCCAACCCGTTTTCAAACGATCTCCAAACTCTAGATGTGAATTGTGTGCCCCTATTCGATATGATGGATAACGGAATACCATGAAGACTCACAATCTCATTTATATAGATCTTTGCATAATCCTCCGCCGAGTAAGTAGACTTAATGGGAATAAAGTGAGCAGATTTAGTCAATCTATCCACTACCACCCATATAGAGTCATTTTGACTTCGAATCTTAGGCAAACCCACTACAAAATCCATATATGTATGTCTTCACACTTCCATGTGGGAATTTGGATTTCTTGAAGTAAACCACTTGGTTTTAGGTGATCGGCTTTCAGTTGTCGGTAATTTGGACACTTTACAACAAATTTTGCTATGTCCCTTTTCAAGTCATCCCACCAAAACACCTCTCTAAGGTCATGATAAATCTTATTAGAATCCGGATTAATCGAATAATGGGAACCATGAGCTTCCTCAAGAATCCTGTTTCTCAAATCATCAACATTGGGTACACATTACCTCTCTTGATACCTCAAAACAACATCCCCCCTAAGGAGAATGACTCATTAAGCTTACCAAGAACCGATTCCTTCAACTCCATCGATAATGGATCAAGGTGTTACTTAGACTTCACTTAAACCACCAAAGACAATTCAGAGTTATGATGGACCAAAAAGCCACCATTAGGAGAGTCTTCCAATCGAACACCCAAATTAGCCAACCTATGAATATCTTTCACTAGGTATTTCTTGATCTCCTCAGAATGAGACACACTACCCATGGTCATACGACTAAGAGAATTCGCAACCACATTGGCTTTGCTGGGGTGATAGAGAACACTCATGTCATAATCTTTCAACATTTCCAACCATCTTCGTTGTCGGAGATTCAACTTCTTTTGGGTAAACACATCAACATGAACTATAAAGATAATGTCTCCAAATTTTCAAGGCAAACACCACCGCCGCTAAGTCAAGATTATGAGTTGGGTAGTTTTTCTCATGAACCTTGAGTTGCCTAGAGGCATAGGCGATAACATTCCCATGTTGCATAAGGACACAACCCAAACAGATTCGAGATGCATCACAATATACCACAAAGCCCTTGGTACCCTCTGGTAAAGTCAACACCCGACTGGAGGTAAGTCTATCTTTCAACAATTGGAAGCTTCTTTCACAAGCCTCCGACCACTCAAATTTCACATTCTTTTGGGTCAACGTAGTCAAAGGATAAGCAATAGGCGCAAATCCATCCACAAACCTCCTATTGTACCCGGCTAGACCTAAGAAACTTCTAATGTCTGTTGGAGCCAATGGTCTAGGCCAATTCTTAACCGCTTCGGTCTTTGTTGGATCGACCTCTATACCCTTACGAGAGATGACATGATTAAGAAACGCCACCAATCTCAACCCAAATTCACATTTGCTATTGTCACGTCCGGGGAGCACCCCCTAGACGTAACCGGTGTCGTCGTCCCCTTTGAGGACTAAGACTGGCCTCTGAGCATACATCATTACATTCATAGGTTAAAAATGCGGAAAAATTTAAAACTTTTCATTACTTCTACATTGAGGTTTACATAGACCACTACATACACATAATATATTCATATCGAGTATACATAGACCCTTCGTATAGGAAGATTATAGCATCTCATTTCATCTCATAACCATCTAACAAGATTATAGCAATTTGGGCATAGCCCATACATCAATGTAAAAGAGCCACATATAGGCTATACAATCCGTACTCAAATGAAAAGGAAGAGAGTAAATAAGTCATTAAACTATAACAACTTCATAAGCTCGATATTGTTATCGCCCTCAAAATGTGAGGACCTACCCACATGGATGATTGACAAAGTCCAAGTCTTCTTCAAGTCGTCTCAAAGAGCCTTCAACGACCGGAACCTAAAATGTTGGGGGAAAAGGATAAAATGGGGTTAGTACACCACTTGTACTAAGTATGAGACAATATGCAAATATAATATCAAATCATGCTAAAACGGGACATTTCATTATAACATGCTACTTTACCTTTTGAAAGTCTTCTGCAAAATCAAGCAAAACATACCAATCAACAAGACATTCATCAAGTCAAAGCAAGTCACATGCATATTAATATACTTGAACCCATAATTTAATACAACCCTATCATCAAGTAATAACATAACAAGCATGTATAAGAGTTCATCATATCATAATAAAGCAACACAACTACTCATGAATCCTCATAAAGTCAAAAAGTGCAATGACCAAACAAATCCCCATAACCTTACTTAATCAAGTGACTCAACAAGAACCATGACTAATTTCCAACTTCATATAACATAACCTTTAAGAAAACATAACATCATACTTTAGCAATATAGACCAAATAGATGTTCATAAGAGTATCAATCACCATACAATATCGTTTACATATAAAGTCATCATATTATCATCATTTTCTTTCAGTATCATATACATACATAATATCAACCTTCTAAGGCTCCCTTCAAGGCAAACTAGTGCAAGGCATAGGTAGAGTCCCAGACCCCTACCTAGGCTAAGTCAAACCTCTTAAGTCACCCTAGTTGGTTTGTACTTCCTTACTACAATTTAGTTTAGGGAACACTTGCCTTAACCGACATAGACCACAACAACTAGTGTGGAATCCGATGTTGTAAAAACTTACACTGATGGAAGGTGGTCTACCGGCTAAAGTAAAACCAAACCTAAACATAGCTTTCTAGGTGGAAACACTAGCTAGTCTACCTATGGGGGAAACATAGTTCAAGAACTAAGAGATAGGTATAATACCTCTACATACCACTTGGCAACGGGGGCCTCCTCTCATGGGAATCCATTGGATGAGTATCCCTCATTGGGGAGTCAACACCACATGTGGAACACTAGGGTGAATCTTCCTCTATGGTTAGTCATCACCTCCCATTGTCAAGTTCAATCGGTGCTAAGTTAAGTCCCTTGTTAAATGTCCTTAATATCTTTATTAATAATCATAACTTATTATTGGTCATCGGGTATAGCCCTTGTATAATAATTATCATCATAGCTCAATAAGAATTGCATGAGTATAGTCCTTTCATTAAAATTCATATAAGTGAGGTTAACACATTTATTTACTCATTCATGATAAGGCACATTGGTAGTCATCACCATCCTTATAAAATTTACATCTTAATCAACCTAGCAACCATTGTCAAGGCAAGTGCTTTAAAAGGCGGGGGCGTGACGCTAGTCATTTTATACAGTACGGGGCGAGGCGTAAGCCCCGAGACATGGGGCGTAAGTCCTATGGATCTACGGGGCGTACTCTCATGTATATTCAATTTTATAGTTTTATTACTAATTAAATTCCTTTCAATGATTTTACATATAATTTTTTATTTAAAACCTATAATACATAGAAATTATATTAAGATTTTTATTTGCGATAATTATTGTAAAGAAAAAAAGTATCATAATTACTATTTGAGAAATATCATTACACCAATAAAAATAAAATATGACTATACAAGTATAAATAATCTAATATCTTAACTTCTAATAATAAAAGAATCATTATTTCTAAAAGTATATATATATATATATATATATCGTACTATACAATTTATCCCCCCCCCCCAAAAAAAAGCCCTAAAAGAAAATAATCAATAAACTTACAAGTATTATAGTATAAACATCACTGTTTCATGAATAAAAATAAAATTACTTTCAAATAATTAAATAAAATATGATAATTTTGAGACATATGACAAAACAATGAATCAATGATAAGTGAACAAGTAAAATTTCGCTACATATTCTTAAAAGAAATGTTACGTAATATATAATTACCTTCATAGTGTTACCAAATAGTAAATATGTGATACTACATTTGTTGTTTAGGTTACTCTCAATCTTTTTATCTTTATAGATTAAAAAGTTGTGTATCATTTATTTATTCAAGAATTATGAGGGTCAACAATGTTAATTAAAGATTTTAACACATAATTTGTGTAAGATCTGTTAGGAGAGTCCCGAGCGTTGGGCGTTGGGCATGCTTAGGGCATACAGTCGGGCGCTTAGGGCGTAAGTCTTGTAGAACTAAGTCCCAAACTTGAGTCTCGAGGTGTTTTGCTAGAGCCCCGCCCCAGGGCGAGCCCCGAGGCGAGTCCCAGAAGAGTCTTTTAAAACACTGGTCAACACATTTCAATTCAATATCATACCACCGTATAAATCCTAATACAAGGCATACTCCAACACAACATCATGACATAATCACAATTAACCATAACTTCAAGTAAAGAATAAGGATCATTAGACTTACCAAGTCTCCTTCATAATATAATATGAAGCCCTTACCATCACCCTTAACTCAACCCAATTAGGGTATAGTTTCATCATAAAACAATAACCAACATAATAATAAGGCTAATTAAATCAATACATCACAATTCATCACTAGTTCATAGCTTAAGACAAGATACATAGGTCAATTCACAACATACTTCGTAACCTAGATCAACTTCTCAAGAACTAGCATGATAGGACTATAATTAATCCTAATCTATTCATGATTGATACAATAACAACATCTATTAGTAATTAAATCAATAATTAAGTCATTTGAACCAACATTAAACAATTCATAACAAGATCATAACCTAGGGTTAAGGGGTGAAGGTCATCAATTACAAACTAGACTAAACCATCAACATATATCATCATTAAGTTATAATACATGTTAATATATTCATTTTATCCAAAATAAATCATAAACAAATCAATTCATAACATCAATTTTGAGATTGGATAAAACCCACTTAGAAACTCAACTTTTTAAGTCACTTTGATGAAGCCCTTTGAGGAATGAGGTCTCAAAGGTGAATTAGATCACACGCCTTACTAATTTATGAAGATTGATTGTGAAACTTGACTCCTTGCAACCCTTAACCCCCCACCCCCGCCCAGCTTGATCTTCAATGGAGTTCTCCCTTTGAGAGAGAAAGAAGAGAGAAAAAAAGAGAGTTTTGGGATTGTGACTTATGAGAGTTTTGTTATTCTTAATCAGGTTAGGACTTCATATAGGGTGTTAACTAATTTAATTAGACCTCCCTAAGTCTGAAACTAATTAACTAACCTTTTAATTAATTAATTGAATCTAACTTAAAATGTACAGAAAATTAGACCTTCACAGACGACACCACGATCGACGGATCGTGGGTCAATCGACGACCAACGCCCCCTTCTGTGTTGCACATCCGTAGTTTGATTCAGAGACTGTGAAAAAGAGGCTTTTCCATGATTTTTCTAAGTTTTGCTTGACGTATGGCATCGACGCCCAATCGATCCACACAAGCCCCGTCCATTTCATTTTCGTGGGTGCACACTGCCCCGGCATTCATTGGCCACAAAATGAAAGAGTCCTCTTCAAGGGCCCTAGGTTTGTCCTTGGGGAGTCGTACCCAGACGTTTTAACCATTAATGAACTTAAAAACATGTTAGACACACTTCCACCAATTTTCATGAATTTCCAACTCCTAAAAGCTAGTCAAATAGGCTAAGGCACGCTTGTACCTCTTTGAACTAGTTTCAGAACGTCATGGACGTTCTTGGACGTTTTGGTTTCTAGACTTCCTAAATGACTTATATTCATTAAAATGGACCTTAAAACAGTGTCTAGACCTTATGACACTTATGTTAGGCTTTAGAACACGTCTTGGATTTCCAAAATGTTAGAGCTATACTTTGCAAAAAGTTGGTGTTCCTTAAGAACATGCAAAACCACTCTCAAATGGTCCATATGCTCACCCTCATTTTTCGAATATACCAAGATGTCGTCAATGAACACAATGACAAGTAACTTCAAAACACCCTATTCATAAGGTCCATAAATGCAGTCGGGGCACTAGTCAACCCAAATGACATCACTAGAAACTCATAGTGACCATACCTAGTCCGAAATGGGGAACACTTACACCCTAGTTTTTCTCACAACTTCATAAAAATCAAAGTTTCACTCTTGCTACTTGTTTTACTTAGAAATAATTAAACACTTCTGTTTCACAAAACCCCCCCTTTGATCACCTGTTTTCGGAAAGGACTTGACCAAATAGACGTAATTGTATATTGAAGTTAAGTCTAAACTATTTTCCTCGTGGGATCGACCCCAGACTACTAGTTGGGTTCTTTACTTGATACGAACGCTTATACTTCTGTAAGGAAGTGTAATTTGAGCGTATATATATAAAAAAAAAACTGTTCATTTACCCTCCCACATATTTTCAAATTCCCCTAAACCATTTCCCTCCTCTTATTCCCTTAATTCCCCATTAACTCCCACAATCACTCACTTCCATTTTCTTCATATTTACAAACCTCCCAAACTCCCAGAATTTCCCAAACCCTTACCTCCCCAGTTTCTCCTCCATTTCCATTGTTTCTCCGGTCGGTGTTTAAAGGCGGGCACGTAGGTTGGTGTTGCAAGATCACCCACTCATTTCACCCCACTACAACTTATAGGTATTTCATTTTCCTTTGCTCAATGAATTCTCGTTCATCTTCATATGGAAATAAATAGATTGTATGTGGGTCTTGACTTAGGGACAAATTTGCATGTTAATCTTGTTAAAAATCGGGTTTTATTTCCCTTAGAATGATATAAAGTGAATGGGTTGGGGGTGGAATCTGTATAAATTCACTATGCTTTTTTTTTTTTGACTTACGACTTTATAGTCTCTTAGAATCCATGTTCAAAATTTGCAAAATCGAAGCCCTAGGGATGACGAATTGGTCTTATGCTTGTTATTGCATGTTGGGTGATCTGGTGTTATGCTTGAAATTGTCCATTTGTGGGGTAAAACCAAGTCCGAAAAACCTATCTATGACCAACAGAACGAGACCCCGTCTACAGCCTGTCGGTTGATAGACAGACCGTTGATGGTGTCCGTCGATGGCTCACCTAAAAATCTGCTTAACTTTGGAACAACGGAAGTGGACTACGGTCCGTCGATTGATCGACAGGCCGTTCTGCATGTCTGCCGTTCCTAACTGAAACCTTGATCTCTAAACAATTCTGAATTATTCTAAGTTTCATTCGACGGAAGTGGACTACGGTGCGTCTATTAATGGATGGGCCATTCTGCAAGTCCGTCGGTTCTAACTAAAATTATGTGGAAAGTAGATTTCTAAAATTTGCTTAAGTGTTCACCGACGGAAACTATCGACGGCCCGTCGATCCTATCTCCCAGTTCTGAAGTTTTGCACTAAATTGTATCCTATGTTTCCAGATTTTGTTTTGCCTATATTGCTTGCGTAGATTGATTACAATGAGACTAACAAGGTATTTTTCAGGTACTTATGACCCCAAAACCAGACATCGTCTATTCTAGGGGGAGGTCCAAGTCCATGTCCCCATCCCGACAAATGATAGCCTAGTCCGATGATGAGAGGGATCCAGAATATGTGCCCCAGACACCCAGACCCCGACACCAGCTGCTAGAGCCACTCGGGGCACGCCCAAAAAGGTAGCGTCCGGCGTAGTCACTGCCTCCCAGTCTGATATGGAGCGCACACTGACCAGCTCACCATTCTGGGTCTGCCTCGGGTTCTGAGGAAGCGTCTGGATCCAAAGAGGCTTCCAGTTCTGAATCGACCCACTATACAGAGACGAATGAGGCCACTGCCTCCGGTTCCGGACCACAGGTATCCACTCTCCCGGATGTGCCTACCCACCATGCCTCGTCTGATGAGGCCCAGAGTTTGGAGTCTGCTTCGGCACCCCGGCATGAGGACCCTTCACCAGTTGTTGATGATCCCAACCGGTAGTGCGTAGATGGCCAGTACTAGATATATAGGGATGCCAAGTTGCTGAACGATAAGGGGGTGATGACTCAGATGTTGATAGTTGAGCGGTGCGTTCTTACAGGGAGCCTACACACAGTCCTTGCGGTGTATGACTTATTTACCCGCCACCAGCTTGAGTGGACGCCTAGGAGTGTGGGCTCTTACAGTGAAAAGATGGTGCGAGAATTCTATGCCTCCTACGTAGCGGCTCTCCGAAGTTTTTTTGATAGGAGGTCGAACCCTGCCAAATATGCACCGCTCACAGATGTCCTAGTGCGAGGATGCTGGGTGGATATTTCTTCTCCTGCCATCCACCGCTTCTTATACAGTGGGGCCACTGATGCCGGGAGGGTTCCCCTCACCCCAGAGTTTGACTACAGGTGGGACGTGGTCAACAATGGCCATTTTCAGCGGGACAGAGATTTGAGAGATTCCACCAAGAGGTGGATTGCCCAACAGATATCCATTGACGGTGAGGGAGCAGACTGGGTGTTGAACCCCAGAGGCGTTATCAAGAAGGCCAACCTCATGGTTGCAGCAAAGTTCTTCTAGCTATTGGTCCCCCACCGCCTATCTCCCAGGGTTGTAGATAATATACTTACTTAGGATAGAGCGGTCTTGGTAGCAGCTCTGGTATCTGGGTTCGAGATCAAATTCACCAAATTGTTGATCTCCGTTATGCATGAGAGGGCTTTTAAGCACTCTACCACTTACCCATTTGCCTGTATGATCTTTTAGCTATGCAGGGAAGTCGGCGTGCCCATTTGGCATTGTGATGTCCTCCGTACACCGATCGGGACAGTAGATATTGGTCTTATTATGGATGAGGCAAATGTGGCGGCACCACGGGGAGGGCCACATGTTGGATAACAGCCTCTGAGTGAGAACTTGGCGGAGACAGTGGAGTTAGCCCAAGGGGATGATCATGCCGCTTTTGAGCCTACGGATACCACCCCGGTCGAGTCTGCCCCGGGCACTAGTAGGGCACCAAGTTCCTCTCGGTCTACTCCTCCATCAGCAGCACTGGTCCCGATTGCTAGGGTCCAGAAGTTAGAGGCCCAGATGGCCACCTTGCTGCACCATATCCAGCCTTGGATGCAGAAGTCCATTCCCGAGGCTGAGGACCGGATTGAGAAGAAGGTATCTCAGCAAACAGAGAAGAAGATTCAGGCGGTCCACCAGCGCCTCGATGCTTTTGAGTTGAGAGTCCTAGCACGCCCAACCCCCACCATTGATTTGACGACTCTTCAGGCGGCTGTGGCAAGTATGCGGGCTGATGATGATGCTATAATTGATATGAGGGGACCCGACCCTGAGGCAACACCTGCGGATCTTGAAGAGGATATAGTGTTTGCTGCACTGTTCACTACCGACACTGCACCGCCGCCTCCGCCAGTAAGCGTGCTAAGAGGCACTATTCTAGCCGCACCAATTAGAGTGAGAATGCTCGGGCTAGGAAGAAGGAGCGGATAGATATGGAGGCTGCGAGGAGAGCCTCATTGGTTGATGAGGAGGCCCGGCAGATGAGGGCTCGTGCGTTAGCTGCTGGGGCTTCTAGCTCCAGATTAGAGATGTTGAAAGGAGCATCACTGAGGGTGAAGATAATGCTTTGGGCACCACTTATTGTGTCCTTACTACTGAGGGAGTGGGTTCTGGGAAACCGTACCCCCCTGCTTGTTGATCTTCGGCGCTATGCGCCTCAGGTTTGCTTCAGCTACCACCCTATCTTTATATTTCTTATTCATTGCGGACAATTACATGTTTTTTTGTTGGTGGTGGGGTAAATGGAAAGTGAGTGATAGGGTGAAGTCTGAGTATCCCAACTCACGATACTCTCTTGGTGGTTTTCTTGCCTGAGTTCTTTTGCCCCAAGAGACTGATTACTTCACTGTTGAACCGGCATGTGTAGTATCTTGTACAAAGTATGAATGTGAAATCAAAAGCATGATGGCTAAATATGAATGATATCACGTTCTAAAAAGAATTCTTGCATGATTAGGTATAATGAATGTTGAACGTGTTGGGTCTAAGTATGACATAGAGATGCACCACTGCATGACCCTCAATCTAACACTCGAACTAGGTGTCCGATAATTTGATAGGGTAATGAGGTGTCAAGAGAGTGTGAGGAAATTTGATTGTTCCACTGTTGGTACCTAGCTAGAACTTGCCCGGTTAGGCCCTTGTTCAAATTAGCCAATCTTTAGCCTAAATATAAGAGAACCAAATGAAATTGATCCCTTTTTGATCCAAATATTTTGAGCTTACAAAAGATCTCTAGTTTCTACACCAACACATCTTCCCTGGGTATAATGTGTTGGCCCTAGTCCCTCCTTGGACATGTGCACCTCAAATTAGGCCAAAAGCATAAGTTGAGGGTGGCTAATGCAGAAACTGACCTCGTCTTGGCCCTGACCAAACCTTGGGTATTGTGTACCTCGACTCATGGAATAGCCATAAGTTGAGGGTGGCTATTATAAGTGATGTACCTAAAAGTGGGGATGAAAAGAGTAATGTGGAAAAGAAAAGAAACAGGGAACAAGAGAAGTGACTCAGTCAAAATAATTAGCAATTGAGTAAAGAAAGAAAAAAGAAAGAAAGAGATTAAACAATACAAAAAAAAAGAGTGTTGAAGAAAAAGAAGTAAGAGTCAATTCCACAAAAGGAGAAAGAAAGGAGAAAACAAGGCAAAGATTGCAAGAAAACAAAGAGTAGGGCATAATAGACGATGAAAGAGGTAGGACGCTTAGCCGTAATGTCAAGGAGGGCAACAAGTCACTAAAATGTACCCATATGTACCATACCTGACCCTGAGCCTACGTTACAAGCCAAGAAAGTCCTATCGTGATCCTAAGAGTCTAATATGGTGAACTTAAGCAGTGAAAATAAGGGCAATCATATGGCGACAAGTACCAACTAGGTGTGAAGTTGTTTTGAGCGTGAGTGTTGAATAATGATCCTTATACTCAAATTTGAAATCACTGTATGAAAAACGAAGATATCTTTTGAAGTGAGGGCACTAGTTGCAATAGTGGAAAGTTGCTACCTTGGTGAGAGATAAAAGAGTATAGGTGTCGGTGTGTGGTGAGTCTGTGTTATGGTCTAATCCACATGAATAAACTTAGTGAGCCTAAGAGTAAAAACATGCACTAAAGAAATGAAAAAAGTTGGGATTGATAGCCATATGATTGCGAAATCTTAAGAGACGATACTTTTGTGCAAAAGTGTTGTGGTGAGTCATAGTGTGTCACTTGAGGACAAACAACGAATTTAAGTTGAGGGTATTGATGTACCGTGGTTTCATGGTACTTTCAATACTTTTTCCATAAGATTGGTGTGTGTCTAAAGCCTTTTTGTAGTAATTTTAATATGGTTTTTATCTTTGTTTTGCAGGAAAGTTGTCCGAAACTAAAATGCAAAAGGCTGTGAAGAATCAGTGCAAACGTGACCCACAAAGCCATCGACTGCCCGTTGTCCCATCGACAGACCATAGGTGGTGACCGTCGAATGGAGGTTTAGGCATCTGGAAGCAACTCGGGGAATTCTGAATAAGTGTGGGGCTACGGAAGGATCGACAGTCCATCGGTTGATCGACGGATATCCTGGCAAAACGTCGATTTGATCAGAGAGATGTCCGAGTACCCGATGTTGAAGAAAAGCTAAGTATGGAACGACGAGAAGCATCGACGGACCGTAAGTGAATCGACGGACCGTGTTGTTGGTCCGTCGATTGGATCAGAGAAGATGCAAAAGTGAAGGCTGAAGAAAAAGCTATGTTTGGACCGACGAAGGCAGTCGACGGTCCGTCGACTCTGTAGGGTCGTCGATTGAAGCCGCATTTTTTGGACAAACTTTCCTTATTTTTTTCCCTTTTATTTTAGGACAATATTTTTATAAATAATATAGAAACCCTCGTTTTTGGGGTTGGATTCTTTTTATTATTTTTCATACTTTTGTTCTTGGAGATTTGACTTTGCAACTTGGGCAATTAATTCAAGTTTCCGAAATCGATTTTCAAGTGAATTTTGTTGTTTCAAGTATAATTTCTGGATTTTCTTCAAACTTGTCAAAGTAAGTTCATTAATTATTGTTTACTATGAATTGTGTTCTTCTAGGCATGGTTAACTAAATCCAGAACTAGGGTTGTGGGAACCATGGGTAATTAACAAAGTAAAACTAGCTAAATAAGAATTCTCGAATAGGTTCTCGCATGCATTGATAATATTTTCGCTTAGAAGTCTTTTTAACGAGTGCACGCGTTAGAACTCACCTTATTTCTACTTGCCAGACCAAGGGGGTAGTTAATAGGAAAAGAATTATCCACTTAGATTTACTGGATAATATCTAATAGGCTAGTTTCGATTGGTGCGAAGTAATAACTAAGCCAAACATCGATTATGATGCTTAATATAAAGTAAAGGTTTAGGTTAGTAACTTAGACACACGTAGCCGGACCAAGGTACGGGGTGAAATTCTCTAAATGTCGGACCAAGGATTTAGAGATACATAACTTATCACTTTGCATGCAAAACACTAGGAGAAAATTGTTATAGCTAGGATTACCGCGTTATGAACCTATGGGGAACACTTACACCCTAGTTTTTCTCACAACTTGATAAATACCAAAGTTTCACTCTTGCTACTTATTTTACGTAGAAATAATTAAACACTTCTATCTCACAAAACCCCCCTTTAATGACCTGTTTTCGAAAAGGATTTGACTAAATAGACGTAATTGTATATTGAAGTTAATTCTAAACTATTTTCCTCGTGGGATCGACCCCAACCTACTAGTTACATTTTTTACTTGGTACGACCGCTTATACTTCTGTAAGGAAGTGTAATTTGAGCGTATCAACTTGCACTTATATGAATTGTGTGCATTTGCACTCTTGAGATTGTAGTATTTTGATATTGTCTTGAGAGTAAGGATAGCATGTTAACACTTTGATGTTCATGTTGAGCTTATGTTGATGTTGAGAAGGTAATTCCTCATTATATGATGTGATGTTGAGCTCTTATATGTGATAAATTAAGAATTGAGTTGTCATAAGAAGTGCTTTGATTTGTGTTTAAAGGAGTTGTGAAGTACTACTATGAGCTAATACTCATGAAATATATGCATGTTGTTGATGGGCTGGGCTGTTAGTATTGACTCTTCTTATCCCCTACAAGAATATTAAAGTGTCATTGAGGGACGAATGTTCCTAAAGGGAGCGGGGATAATGTAACAATCCGGAAGTTCCATGACTTAACTAGAGCCTTACTATAAGGTACCGAAAATGACTTAGGTGAACTAGAGCCTAACATTGTGGTCATGATGGTCTAAGGTGCTAAATAGGTCTATAATATGGTATTGAGTCAGTGCTTAAAGTATTAGGTGCATTAGAAGTCAAACGTCAAGGGACGACAAAGACGTTCGACGACCAAGTCACCTAAGTGCCTAATATGTGTTTCTATGTTATTATATGTGATGTATGAGGTTCTAAGGTCCTTCAATGATTTATTATGATGTATATAGGTAGTGTGTCAAGTTTCGAGAAATTTGGAGGTCAAACGCTCAAGAACGTCCATGACGTTCGAAAGATGTTCCTTGAAATGACCTTGTGTGTCTAAGCATGTTTCATTGAGTTTTACGTGTTCGGTTCGGGTGAAATTCATGTGAGAGGTCCTAAACTCATATACAGTCATGTTTGGGTTGGAAATGTCCGGACAAACATCCCCAAGGACCATCCAAGGGTCCTTGAGGAAGGACCCATATTGGTGGCCAAAACTGCCCAAGGCAGTCCCACCTACGGATGGAAATTGACGGCCAGTGGACTGGTCTACGCCCCGTAGGTGGAAGGCGTCGTCTTGTACTTATCCTGGGGAGCAAAACTCCCAGTTTCAAGTCTCTGAACCCATCGACGGAGGACAGGATGGCTCGTGTATGGACCTATGCCCCGTCGATGGTCAATCGTCGTTTGACACTTAGTCACGGGAGAGATGAGGTCTCAATCCCATACCACGGACCAGCAGGACGGTCCGTTGGTCAAGGGACGGACCGTCGATGGGTCTTGTTCCCTGCGTGCAGTTCACTGCCAAGTGAGGGGTGAACTTGTAATTTCACCCCACTTCCAAATAGGATTATTGGCGGTTCCTAAGGGGTCATTTGTGTATTTTAAATGTGTATTTAAGTCTTTAACACTTAGAGGATTTCATTCTTTCAAAATCAAAACACCAAAATCCCTTAGAAATTCCCTAAGACTCCATTAAAGCTAAAACTCGTGGAAGAGCTTGGATTGGTGAATTGAGTGGAGATTCTTCATCAAATTGGAGGATTAGATTCATTGAGGTATGGCTTTTGATCCTTGAAACTCGTTTCATCAAGGAGCCCAACTTTCAAAGATGTTTTCTAAAGTTTTCAAAAGATGAATTGAAATATTTCATGATCTACCATGGGTTCTTGCATTAATGTTTTTTTTAAACGTTAATTATGGATTGAATTGTTATTGTATTGATGATTTTAACCTAATTAACCTATGAACCCATGTAATTGATGAACCCTAGTTTTTTTACTAATTTATGGGTTACTTGATATTGGTCTAATATTTATGAATTGATGTGTAGCTTCTTATGGGCTTTCTAATGATGTAAAAATTGTATTCAATTGACATCTAATTGGTCTTAGATTGTTGAATCCATAATGAATTAACCTAAATTCATCTAGTTTTATGATTTATGTATTGAATTGATGTTCATGGCCATGGGTAAGGGCCTCATGATATTGAATTGGGTGATTTGGCATTGACTTGAAATGTTGAGGAGGAAGTGGTGGTAAGCTGCCCTATTTTCTTTTATTCAATGTTATTTAGACTTCGATTATGTTGTGATTGGTTTGGGCTACTTATGGTGGATGTGTTATGTGAACTGGTCTGGCCTTCTCGACGTTATTTAAGTATATTGATGATCATGGCCTTGTCGGCAACCACTTGAAGTAATATGACTATTTGTATAGTTTATTGTGTCATGTATGATCATATCTACCTATATATGAAAGTATGTGTTATTAGATTGATGTTATTTAGGATATCATGTTATCATATGACTATGTGTTAAGTGTGTAGTCTTAGAGTTGATACATGGTTGTTCCTAACTTGTCTATATGATTCTATAATGGTTATGAAGATAATGTTAAAGTAATGAATAGGTTGACATAATGTTATAAGGGTCATTCCTAAGTGTCTAAAGAATGTTATGCTATATATGAATAAAGTGAAGTATGTTGTGTCTTGTTTAGGTAGACTTGTGTCCCTTACTTGATGCATATATGAATATGAATATGTGATATCTTGACTTAGGAAGCTAAAGAGTCTTAGTATTGGATGAATGAATGTTAGGTGAGACCTTGAATGATGATAAGAGGGTCCTTTATGTGAAACCTTGAACCTAGTGGTAAGGTTATGAAACTTGAAGTCGAAAGCCGTAATTGTATCCTTTATGTAATGAATGATGGACTTAAGGTTGATTGGATAGAACAGCATCATATCAATCCTTAGGGAAGTCATGATGAGCTTCTTGTCGCCTTAGGGAGGTAGCCCTAGTGAACCTTTCTTTGGTAGCATAAATGTAATTGGGTTATGAACTTGATATGGAACACTTTTGTATGAACCTTAGTGTGACTTAATCAATGAGAAAGAAGGCTAGCACCGAGTGAATATGGTAAGGAAAGTAGTTCTAGTTAAAGAATGAGACTAAATTACAAAGAATGCCCTTCATATTTCCTTAACCATGTGCCTACATGGGATGTGTCTAAGTTCTACCATTGGCAAGGCGAACAACCTCATCGGAGTAGGATAGAACTCCGGATTCCATGTTTTGCAACCATGGTCTATGTCGGTTATTGCCTATTCTCATCATATGGGATATGTATTAGCATTAGAAAAGTTCTATGAGGTTTAGGTGGTTGTATGGGACGCTATCTAGACATTGCACAATAGGCTTTGAAGATGTTAGTAAGAGTCCCTAGGTCTTCTCCAAGACCATTACTTGAATGTCCTTTATGTAATGAATGCTTCTTAAATGAACTAATGAACTAATGATTTATGATATAAAGTATGTAAATGATGAGTACCTAATATAAAGTGACTTAAGGATTCCTTAGTTAAAGTGTGAAGAGGGCATAAAGGATGATCTCTTCATGTCTTATCTATAATAGTCTTGAGAATGACTCTAGTTAGGAAAGTTGCGTGTTATGTTTGACACGATCTAAACTTAGGAAGTCTTATGGATTATTTAGGTATCCTTGAAGAGGGTGTATGGGAGTTCTCTTCTAGGAGTACTTAAGTAAGTCTTTTGATAGCCTTTGGTAGGGGAGATTGTCATATCATGTATGTCTTGTATGTTAGTGTATTGTAGGTGTGTATGTGTCTAATTATGAGTAATCTTGAGGATCGTTTAGGTGCATCTAGAGAGGGTGTATGGGTGGTATCTCTTTGTCTGATTTAAGTGAATCTTAGGATAGCTTTAGTGAGAAGACTACATGCTAGGAAGTGTTAAAAAGGTAAGACAAAGTACTTCACTATTACAGTGAATTGTACAGTGAATATAGGTCACAGTAATGTACCTCTTTAAAAATATAATAATTGGTTTAAATGTTTCCTTATGTGAATTTAATATGATAAATGTTGTTCTTATGATGATATTAAGATATTTAAGTGAAAAGATGCATATTTCCAATAAATGTCTGTTTCATGATTTTTATGCATTATGTCATACTTAGTACTTGTGGTTATACTTATTCCATGCTTTTATCTATCGATATAGTTCTTGGTAGGTGAGGATAATATTTAGGAAGAAGACTTGGAATTAGAAGATCGTTCAAGTGAAGTTGAAGTATGTCCTCATTTGACTCGAGGGCATATATATCTTTTATGTTTCGTTTATGAAGTATTGTAATAGACTTAATAGTACTATGTTTTCTATTTCGTATGGGTCGTGTCCCAAGTGATCTTGTGTCTTAAGATGATGAGATTGAGACTTAGTATTTCGTATTACTTTTATATGAAAGAGTTTTTAAAGAGTATGATATTGTTTTTTCAAAAGTTTTAATTCCGCACTACTTTTCATTATGTATATGCGATGAATGATATGAGAGGCTTGTATGAGACCTCCGAGAGGTCGAGTACGCCATGTCACAATCCGAGATTGTGCCCTAACTTCTATGGTGTGGTCTCGGGATGTGACAAAGCTTGGTATTAGAGCATAGGTTGGTGAAAGTAGTCTTAGAAATCAAAAAGTCTCATCAAGTCACGTCTAGTAGAGTCTGGACCATCGGTGTGAGTCGCGACACATCTATGGGCGAGAGGCTATAGGACGATAGAGTTTCCCTTCTTTTCTACTCCTATGTTGTGCGGTAAAGTAAATGCAATTAGTATCCTTCTAAATGTGTTTCATTGTGTTTTTAGGAGATTAATACTAGAAGGATGGCCGGTAGAAGGTTGTAAGAGGGAAGGGTGAATGAGGAAGCTCCTCCTCAAGTTGAGCAAGTTCTTCAAGATGGGCAAGGTGTCCAAGGTGCTCAAGGTGCTGAAGTGTCTCCTCAAGGTGATCATGCCCCTAATGTGGAAGGAGGTAATGAGGTTCCATAGATGTCTAATAGGGAGATTAGAGATACTTTGCTTGCTATAGCCCAAACTGTGACTACTCAAATCAATTTGAGTATGTTGCCTAGGGTAAATGTTGTGGAGAGCACTACGACATCTAGGTTTAGAGACTTTGTGAGGTTGAATCCTCCAATCTTTCTTGGATCTAAGGTAGATGAAGATCCCCAATAGTTCCTTGGTGTGTACAAGGTATTGAGTGCTATGGGCGTTACGTCTAGGGAGAAGGCTGAGTTGGCTTCGTATCAATTGACATGTGTCTCAAATTTGGTACACTCAATGTAAGGATAATAGGACGGTGGAGTAGGATCCTATTGAGTGGGAAGAATTCAAGGAAGCTTTTCTTGGTAAGTATTTTCTCCGTGAGAGGAGGGAAGTGAAAGTAGAGGAGTTTATCAATCTCAGCAATGCAAAATGAGTATTGAGGAATACTCTTTGAAGTTCTCAACATTGTCTAGATATGCACCATCCCTAGTGTCTAATCCAAGGGATGAAATGAGTTGTTTTGTGACCGGGGTTGCTGACTTAGTGAGTGAAGAATGTCATACGGCTATGCTACATGATGATATGACCTTAGATAGACTCATGGTGTAAGCACAATCAATTGAAGAGTCTAAACTTAGGAAGGTGTCAAGAAACTTGAAAAGGAGTGGTGCTAGTGATCAAGTGCAACCTAGATCCAAAAAGAAGGTTCACACTCAAGAAGAATATACGAGTGCTAAGGTGAAGTTTGAGAAAGGAGGTGGTTCTCAAAATGGCAATCATTCATTTGCCACTTGTGGTAAGAAACATTATGGTGAGTGTCTAGTGGGTACCGGTATTTGTTTTGGATGTGGAAAATATGGACACAAAGTGAGAGATTGTCCTAACATTGTTTCTAGAGGAAAAGAGGGTAAGAAAGTTGATCCTAGTGTTCCAAAGGAAGATGTTCCAACAAAGAGGCGTTTCTATGCACTCCGGACTAGAGGAGAGAAGCCGGATGAGAGTGATGATGATGTTGGTAAGTCTTATTTCTCTAGTTGTGATATGAGTTCCTTCTAAGTGGGGGAGTATGGCTAGATAGATGTGCTAGTTGTTGCATGTGCATGATGTTTAGGAGTTTGGTTGAAATTGAATTTCATTAACTTCTTGCATTGTGTGTTTTATGGATTTATGATCATGTAGTAAAAGGTCTTTATATGATGTTACATTGCATATTATCATGTCTATATCATGAATTGCCTAAAATTGCATTTTTAGAAAAAATGGCCTAAATCAATGTAGCTTGGAAACTGTTCACTGTGTTATTTTTCAAAATGTGACTAATTGATTCTTTGGTCTAAAATTGTTGTAATGTGGTTAGAACTAATGTGTATGAGTATAATAATAAATATAAAATGAGTTTTTAGTATATGGAATGAAGCATGTGAGTTTTGTAGCATGATGAGTTATAGAACTGTATTATATTTCTTGTTGTGTTATGAATCTCTTGATTATGTAAAATTGATGGTTTTTCCTTGATTTTGAGTTATATGGTTTGGTTATAAGTTGATAGTTGATTCTCTATTCTTGGAAGTGTTCGGAGAGTGGCAAGTGTCATTCGAGGACGAATGTTGTCCAAGTGGAGGAGATTGTAAGGTCCCAAAAATGACTTAGGTGAACTAGAGCCTAAAATTGTGTGCATGATGGTATAAGGTCCTAAATAGGTCTATCATATGGTATTGACGCAGTGTTTAAAGTATTAGGTGCATTGGAAATCAAACGTCAAGGTACGACCAAGACGTTCGACGACTAAGTCACCTAAGTGCCTCATATGTGGTTCTATGTGATTATGTGTGATGTATGAGGTTGTAAGGTCCTTAAATGATTTATTATGATTTATATATGTAGTGTGTCAAATTTCGATAAGTTTGGAGGTCAAACTCTCAAGAACGTCCATGACGTTCGAAAGATGTGCCTTGAAATGACCTTGTGTGTCTAAGCATGTTTCGTTGAGTTTTACATGTTCGGTTTGGGTGAAATTCATGTGAGAGGTCCTAAACTCATATACGGTCATGTTTGGGTTGGAAACGTCCAGTAAAACATCCCCAAGGACCATCCAAGGGTCCTTGAGGAAGGACCCATATTGGTGGCCAAAACTGCCCAAGGCAGTCCCACCTACGGATGGAAATTACCGGCCAGTGGACTGGTCGACGCCCCGTAGGTGGTGGGCATCGTCTTGTACTTATCCTTTTGAGCAAAACTCCAAGTTTCAAGTCTCTGAACCCATCAACGGAGGACAGGACGGCCCGTGTGTGGACCTACGCCCCGTCGATGGGCAATCGTCGTTGCACACTTACTCACGGGAAATAGGAGGTCTCAATCCCATACCACGGACCAGCAGGACGGTTCGTTGGTCAAGGGACGGACCGTCGATGGGTCTGGTTCCCTACGTGCAGTTCACTGCCAAGTGAGGGGTGAACTTGTAATTTCACCCCACTTCCAACTAAGATTATTGGCGGTTCCTAAGGGGTCATTTGTGTATTTTAAATGTGTATTTAAGTCTTTAACACTTAGAGGATTTCATTCTTTCAAAATCAAAACCCCAAAATCCCTTAGAAATTCCCTAAGACTCCATTAAAGCTAAAACTCATGGAAGAGGTGGAATTGGTGAATTGAGTGGAGATTCTTCATCAAATTGGAGGATTAGCTTAATTGAGGTATGGCTTTTGATCCTTGAAACTCGTTTCATCAAGGAGCCCAACTTTCAAAGATGTTTTCTAAAGTTTTCAAAAGATGAATTGACATATTTCATGATCTACCATGGGTTCTTGCATTAATGGTTTTTTTAAACGTTGATTATGGATTGAATTGTTATTGTATTGATTATTTTAACCTAATTAACATATGAACCCATGCAATTGATGAACCCTAGTTTTTGACTAATTTATGGTTTACTTGATATTGGTCTAATGTTTATGAATTAATGTGTAGTTTCTTATGGGCTTTCTAATGATATAAGAATTGTATTCAATTGATATATAATTGGTCTTATATTGTTGAATCTATAATGAATTCACCTAAATTCATCTAGTTTTATGATTTATGTATTGAATTGATGTTCATGGTCATGGGTAAGGGCCTCATGATATTGAATTGGGTGATTTGGCATGAATTGAAGTGTTGAGGATGAAGTGGTGGTACGCTGCCCTATTTTCTTTTATTCAATGTTATTTATACTTTGATAATGTTGTGATTGGTTTGGACCACTTATGGTGGCAGTGTTATGTGAATTGTCGTGGCTTTGTCGGCGTTATATTAAGTAAATTGATGATCATGGCCTTGTAGGTAACTACTTGAAGTAATATGACTGTTTGTGTAGGTTATTGTGTGATGTATGATCATATCTACCTATATGTGAAAGTATGTGTTATTCTATTGATGCTTTTTAGGAAATCATGTTATGCTAACTATGTGTTAAGTGTGTAGTCTTAGAGTTGATACATGGTTGTTCCTAACTTGACTATATGAGTCTATAATGGCTATGTTGATGACGTTAAAGTAATGAATAGGTTGACATAATGCTATAAGGGTCATTCCTAAGTGTCTAAAGAATGTTATGCATTATATGAATAAAGTGAAGTATGTGGTGTCTTGTTTAGGTAGACTTGTGTCCCATACTTGATGCATGTATGATATATTGACTTAGGAAGCTAAAGAGTCTTAGTCTTGAATGAATGAATGTTAAGTGAGACCTTGAATGATGATAAGAGGCTCCTTTATGTGAAACCTAGAACCTAGTGGTAAAGTTATGAAACTTGAAGTTGAAAGACGTAATGGTATCCTTCATGTAATGAATGATGGACTTAAGCTTGATTGGCTGGAACGGAATCATATCAATCCTTAGAAAAGTCATGATGAACTTCTTGTCGCCTTAGGCAGGTATCCCTAGTGGACCTTTCTTTGGTAGTGTAAATGTAATTTGGTTATGAACTTGATATGAAACCCTTTTGTATGAACCTTAGTGTGTCTTAATCTATGAGAACGAAGGCTAGCACCGAGTTAGTATGGTAAGGTAAGTAGTTATAGTTAAAGAATGAGACTAGATTACAAAGCATGCCCTTCATATTTCCTTAACCATGTGCCTGCATGAGATGTGTCTAAGTTCTACCATTGGCAAGGCGAACAACCTCATCGGAGTAGGATAGAACTACGGATTCCATGTTTTGCTACCATGGTCTATGTCGGTTATTGCCTATTATCATCATATGGGATATATATTAGCATTACAGAAGTTCTATGAGGTTTAGGTGGTGGTATGAGACGCTATCTAGACATTGCACAATAGGCTTTGAAGATGTTAGTAAGAGTCCCTAAGTCTTCTCCAAGCCCATTACTTGAATGTCCTTTATGTAATGAATGTGTCTTAAATGAACTAATGAACTAATGATTTATGATATAAAGTATGTTAATGATGAGTACCTAATCTAAAGTGACTTAAGGATTCCTTAGTTAAAGTGTGAAGAGGGCATAAAGGATGATCTCTTCAGGTCTTATCTATGGAAGTCTTTAAAATGACTGTAGTTAGAAAAGTTGCTTGTTATGTTTGACATGATCTAAACTTAGGAAGTCTTAAGGATTATTTAGGTAGCCTTGAAGAGGGTGTATGGGAGTTCGCTTCTAGGATTACTTAAGTAAGTCTTTTGATATCCTTGGTAGGGGAGATTGTAATATTATGTATGCCTTGTATGTTAGTGTATTGTAGGTGTGTATGTGTCTCATTATGAGTAATCTTGAGGATCGTTTAGAAACATCTAGAGAGGGTGTACGAGCGGTCTCTCTTTGTGTGACTTAAGTGAATCTTAGTATAGCTTTAGTGAGAAGACTACATGCTAGGAAGTGTTAAAAAGGTAAGACAAAGTACTTCACTGTTACAGTGAAGCAATTCACTGTACAGTGAATATAGGTCACTGTAATGTACCTCTTTAATAATATAATAATTGGTTTAAATGTTTCCTTATGTGAATTTAAGTTGATAAATGTTGTTCTTATGATGATATTACGATTTTTGAATGAAAAGATGCATATTTCCAATAAATGTCCATTTTCATGATTTTTATGCATTATGTCATACTTAGTACATGTGGTTGTACTAATTCCATGCTTTTATCTATCTATATAGTTCTTGGTAGGTGAGGAGCATATTTGGGAAGAAGACTTGGATTTAGAAGATTGTTCAAGTTAAGTTTAAGTATGTCCTCATTTGACCCGAGGGCATATATGTCTTTTATGTTTCGTTTATGAAGTATTGTAATAGACTTAATAGTACTATGTTTTTTATTTTGTATGGGCTGTGTCCCAAGTACTCTTGTGTCTTAAGATGATGAGATTGAGACTTAGTATTTCCTATTACTTTTATATGAAAGAGTTTTTAAAGACTATGATATTGTTTTGTGAAAATTTCTACTTCCGCACTACTTTTCGTTATGTATATGTGATGAATGATATGAGAGGCTTGTATGAGACCTCCGAGAGGTCGAGTACGCCGTGTCACAATCCGAGATTATGCCCTAACTTCTAGGGTGTGGTCTCGGGAAGTGACACTTACATGATGAAATAAGCCTTAAAACAATTTTTCTAAACCTAAAATAATGTATTCAACCTAATTAGGAAGTTTTAGAATAAAAACTTCAAAAAACGACCATGACGTCCGGAGAGTAGTGAAATTTAGGTAGTGTGAGTTAGTGTGTTTCAAGGGGTTTTAAGACTCAAAATTTAGTCAAATTTGGCAAAAAGGTTTTAAACATATATTAGAGTGTGTTTAGGGTCAAAACGTCTGTGTAGGACTCCCCAAGGACCATCCTAATGGTCCTTGAAGAGGACCCTTGCATTTGACCAAAAAGTTGTCATTTGACATTGGCTAAGGATGAAACAAAACGACGAGCCGTCGATGGTTCAATGGACCGTCTATGGTTGTCATTATTTGACACTTAACCATTTTCGAAAAATGGCTCAAGAACCATCTCTGGTCAAAACCACATATGACCAGTACGAGGTCGTGGTTTGATCAACGGATCGTCGACGTGAAGTCGTCGATTGGAGGTTGGTTCACTGCAATTTTTCGGTCAAGCTTAGTCAAATTAGATAATTAGTTAAATAAATAATTAGTGGTTAAGGGGTGGTTACTGAAGTTAGTTGGGGACTATAAAAGAGTTAACCCTCATTAAACTAACTCAACACTCATTATTTCCCCAAACACATTTCACTACACCTTCTTTGTACTCTCTCTCTATTCCCAAAGACACCATTGAATACCAACATCAAGCTTGATTAGGGATCCAAGACTCAAAATTTCTTCCATCAATCTTCAAGGATTGTTAAGGTAAGAAGGCTTTTCATTCTTGGGATCTCTTTCCCCAAGAGGCTCTTCAAAATTGGTTTCCAAAGATGTCTAAAACATGGATTTTCATTAAATTTCGTGAATTCCTTTTTAAATTGATTTAATGTTGTATTTTGTTGATGCATATTGATATTATATGATTTATTAATGGTGGAATTGTTGTATTCCATAGTCTTTGACCTAGTTTCTATAAAAGATTCATGATTGAACCATTTACACTAACCCTAGTTATGAATTTGACTTGTA
This sequence comes from Solanum sitiens, assembly GCA_016801875.1. Lineage (NCBI taxonomy): Eukaryota > Viridiplantae > Streptophyta > Magnoliopsida > Solanales > Solanaceae > Solanum > Solanum sitiens. Next base: position 736,066 of record JABWTJ010000335.1, read on the forward strand.
GATGATTAGGGTTGTTGGAATTGATTATGTTATTGTTTAATTCACTATATTATGATGATTATGAGCAGATAATTGGATAATTGTGATTAATTGAGGGTAAGCTCTTGAAGGAAGTTCTTGGAAGACATTGCTAAGGTCTTTGAGAGTATAAATTCTTTACTTCAACTATATTGGTCTATTCTTGATGACCATATTCAATAGAAAGATGAGTATGTGGATAGAATAGGGTGATGATATAATGAATATGATTCCATGTTATGATGATGTTGAATTATGAGATATTGATAGGGGTATGATGATGCAACGTTGAATGTAATTCTCTTACGTGCCTTATTATGATATGACTATGATGTGATGATCTAACTAAATGATTAGTTGTGATGAATGTAAGTTCTTATTCCAAGCCTAATGAGCTATGATCATGATTATACAAGGGGTTAGTCTTATATGGCCTATATTAAGAATTGATGATAATGAATGACTTAAAGGCATTTCAAAAATGGACTTTAGATTAGCACCGAGCGAGCTAGATATGAAAGGTGTCCCTTTCCAAGAGGGAAGGTAGGTTCACTAATGTTTTCAGGAAATGGAGCCTACCATGAAATGTGCATATATGAGTTTCTACTATATCTCCTAGTTCCTTAACTATGTTTCCCTCATTGGAATACAAGCTAGTGTATCAACCTAGAAAGCTATGCTCATGTTTTGTGACTACTCTGGCAAGTAGAGCACCTTCTTTCGGTGAAGGGTTCCATGACACCAAATTCCATGTTTAGCTCACATGGTCTATTGTCGATTAAGGCGATTGTTCCCAAAAGTTAAATGAATGAATGGAAGTAATAAAAATGGACACTAACTAGGGTGACTTAAGGGGTACTACTTAGTATGGCTAAGGGTATGGGACTTTACCTATGTATTGCACAAGTTTGCCTTGAAGAGAGTTCTAGGGGGTTATTCCTTATGTTCTTATGTACTTATGATTATTATGAAAGGTATATTGTTGGTCCTTTATGATGTTACTCTTATATGATATTGGTTTTATTTGATGAACATGATATTGGTGTAAGGTTCTATATATGTTAATGACTACTCATAATGTTGTGTTATATGACGCAAAGAATTACTTAGGATCTCTTTTATTGTTTACTTGATTATGTAGGGTTATGGGGCTTTACATGAGCATTGCACTTGTAGGCTTGGGATGGGATTTTTGGTAAGGGTCTTCTATTCTTTGATGATATGATGTCTTGAACATTAAATTTTGTTATGACTTTATGATAATGTTATTCTTGTATATATGACATGTCTTAAGGTTGTTGTGATGTTTGACTTGTATATACTCTTGTACGTGCATAAAGGCTTTCCAAATGACTTAGCATGTTTCTAATGAAATGGTCCATTTTGTGCATGTCTTCAAAGTTGTTATATGCATATGTTTCCATACTTAGTACAAGTGGTTGTACTAACCCATATCCTTTATGTTTCAACAAATATGTAGGTTCGGGCCATTGAGGTGCTTCAGGGCCATTTGTAAGAAAACTTGGACTTTTCCCGAAGTTGTTGGTGAGTCCTTAAAGTTCGAGAATGGTGCCACTTGTTCTAGATTAGTAGTATTGCTTATGTCAAAAGACACTTGTTCTTTCATTATTCTTGAGACTATTGTTGTAGGACTATATGTGGCATATTGTACTAGAGTACGGGCTATGCCCAAACTTTGTAATTCTCCTTTAGATGGTAATATGTGAGACGAAATATTAGACCACTTAAATGAATTGCATATGCTAAATGAGAAGTCTAAGTAAACTTCATAAGCGAGGAGTCTATGTAAACTCCATATATGATATGTGAGAAGTTTAAGTATACTTCACTATGTAAAAGTTTTAATTTTCTGCATATTCTCTACCGATGATATGCCATGATGTATGATAACGGATATTCTAAGGCCTCTTCGAGGACGAATACGCCGGTTACATCTAGGGAATGCTTCCAGTCGTGACACTTTTCTTTTGTTTTCATATAGAGTACTTTCTTTCACATAAAGGTAATTGAGATGGTACCATTTCTTAGTTCTACAAACTCACAGTACCACTACCAAGAATGGGTCCACTAGGGCTGCCACTCAATTTCTATAAGGATAGCTCTTATGACTTTCTTAGAGATGGTTCCATGTCGTTCCAGCCAAGCTACCTCTAAGTTCATTATTCTACTCAAGAAGGACACCATTACGGTCTTTCACTTCAAGGCTTCTTATAAACCTTCTTTTCATATTAAAGGTTTCACATTCTTAACCTTCTCTTCTTATTCAAGATTTTACATTCTTAACCTTCTTTTCATATTCAAGGTTCTATATAAGTCATTCATAAAAGGGAACCAACAAAGGTCTACAGATCATAGACTTACATTAATTCATTCATTCATTTATACACGTACATGACAAGGGTGCCTAAGCCTACCGAGTCAAGAGATCACATATTCACATAACTTTCATGTATAAAGAAGAGGGACCTAAGTCTATCAATCAAGACACAACATTCATCATATCATTTATCCATTATAATTCAAGTACCAAGTAGGGACAACTAAGCCTACCAACAGAAGATACAACATCAATCTATAAGGACCCTTCTTAGTCCTTCATTATCATATAACATCAAATAAAGAAGAATCATAACATTATAGCACTCATTCAAGATCATATAGACATCATATGAACAACTTCACTTTATACATTCGCCTAAGTCGCAACACCTTGCATTTAAATACATTACTTCATATAAGAAACTTCACATTATACCTTCACATGAACCCTAAAATGATACTACTACAATTCACAGAATAATGCCGACAAGTCCATGATCATCATCATATATAACACATGAGCACCGCCACCATAAGTGGACTATACCGATCAATAGCAATTTTATATCAATTCTACTCTAACAAAGGGAATTATGTTAAATTACGTTCATACAATACCCAAGATCACTATTCCTTAACATCTCCAACAATTCACAATATATTAGCATATTTAACCATAGAAATCAATAGTAGAACATAATCTAAACTCAATTCTATCATGATTAGATCATAAGCAATAGACCCACTTCATAGCCAAATATAGATATTTGAGAAGATCAAGGGTTCATCGATATTTTCATTGGAAAAAATAAATTATACATCAATAATATCTTATCTAATCATTTGAAAACATGTCATACAAGAACCCATGATTTAGAGTAGAAATTGGACTTTTTCATAACTATGAAATCTTTGAAATCACTTTAAAATTGTCTCTAAGGTGATAGCTAGACTTAGACAAAAGAACGCACAGACCTTATTCTTTAAGAACCCAATGAAAACTGAGAAGAAATCAGTTGAAACCATCTCTCCTAGCAAGCTCCAAGACCTTGACCTTCATTTTGGGAGAGAAGAACTTTTGAGAGATTTCTAATTGAGGGTTTGGGAATTTTAATAGGATAATGAGGGTATAATGAACTACAATAAGCATACAATACACCCCAAAAATACCCAACTCACCCCTACTATGTTAGACCCTTTTAATTAAGTCTATCTTGACTTTAAAACGACGCAACCAAAACTAGAAAGTCACTGCGCATCGCAGAGGCAGCTCCATATCTTGATTTTCAAATTTATTTTGAGGCAGTGAGCTGCATGACAAGTCCGCGTCGCAAGGAAATATTTTTCCTTCCAGGTGACAGTTGCGCGTCTCGCATGCAGTCCCAAAAATAGGCTGCCCTGGCAGCTTCGTCTGGTAATGTTTAGGTCCTCCTCAGGGACACTTATGGTAGTCCTCAGGGAGTCGTACTCGGATGTTTTGAACCAAAACCTGGTAATCTAGACCCTAGAGTTACCTCCACTAATTGATTACTCTAAATAGCACATAAAAACATGCACCACATACTAGAACACGCCAACACGTAAAAGAGTAGTTTTCATTTTGGTTTTCCCTTGACATTTGACCTCTAACTCAACCGGACTGACCTATAGACTCATTTACACATTAAATTAACTAGTTCAGCCCTTAAAACACAAGTGAAGCTCTATTTCAACCTAATTCATTTTTAGGGTTGCTATAGTTTTTTTATGGTTTAATATGTTTGGTGATTGTGCAGACAAATCCTAGCATATGTAGAAAAGTAGGGAAAGAGGCTGAAATTGATGAAGATCAAGTGAAGATCACGACCAACTCATGGAACGTTCTTGTATTAATTGTCCGTGGTTGTTTCGGTGGAATTGAACTATTGTGTAGCCTAAATGAGAGCTGGATATGAAAGGAAGAAAGCCAAGACCACAACCAACTTCACTGGCTGTGGTCCTCTTCACTGTCCGTGGTTTTTGCTGTTTTGAAAATTCCAATGAGCAGTGCCGAAGACCCATGTATTGGGAAAACCCTAGGTGAAGACCACATACGTATTCACAGGCCATGGTCTCTTCAATGGTCTGTGGTTCCTGCCGTGGGGAAAATTCTAGTAAGCAGTGTTGAAAACCCATGTTTGGGAAAATCCTATGTAAATACCACAGACGTCTTTAGGGGCCGTGGTCTCTTTAATGGTCTGCGGTTCATGTCCTTATGAAAATTCCAGTGAGTAGTGTGGGATACCAAGTTTTAGGAAATTCCATGTAAAGACCATGGACGTCTTCACGGACCGTGGTCCTTTTAATGGTTCATTGTCAAGTTCGTGATATAGAAGACACTTGTGGAACACTCTAAGGAAAGACACAAAGGGCTTCCGCTCCGTGAAGCCCTTGACATGTCGTGATCATGGCAGTGAAACGGTATGAGATTTTTGTCCTAGTTTGATTAGGAATCTTTTAAAACATGTTATTTAAAATTATTAGGTCATTTTTAGGAATTATTCCATTATCTTACATTTTACAACTGATTACACACGAACAAGTTTGTTTATTGCAACTTCAAAGTTTTTGATTTTTGTGATTATTCTCAGACGATTGGTTCATTGAAGGAATTGGGTTCTACTATTTATTGTTGTAAGTGATCCTTAGCATGTTTTAATCTTTTGTTATGGCTCTTTTACACAAACAAATGAGTAACTAAATACCAGAACTTGGGTTGTGGAACTATGACTATAATCTAATGAAATTTTTATAGAACGAGAAGAAGGTGATCTATATTTACAATATGTAGTTGCAGCTTTCAATCTCATTTTAGTCTATTGAGTGCAAATTTTACACAAGCATGTATTTGATGTTTGCTCGAGAGAAAACAATCAATTAGGAAAAAGTTAAACTAGATTTAATGATTGGTGTTAGAGTTTGAGTTCGAGAGAAGAAACCTTTAACATCATTGTCAATGCAAGAGAAAATTAACATTAATTACACTGTAAGTTCGAGAGAATAGAAGTGTTTGTTATCTATTTAGACTGAGAAGCATTAGATAAACTTAACTCGCAAAGGTTAAGTGAACACTAAATTGCCTGACACTCGAATTACAAAAGAACATTAGAACTCATGTCATAGAGAACACAACCCTTGTTTCTCAAAGTTATCTGAATTAATTCTACGATAAGCTCATTTGGTAATTGTAAAACTGAAGTCTACAATAATTAGTGATACTTTGATTGTTTCAATTAAATCCAATTTTTACTTTCTGTTGTTATCTGCTTAGGAGATTATACCCGCATTTGAATAAATGCAATTGTGAAACCTTATATGTAAGGAAATTCTCTATGGGATCAACCTAAACGTTAGTTGAGTTTTATAAATTGGCAATGACCTTTTAAGCACTTTCACGGTCTGTCAACTTGAGGACCTTGTAAGGAGACCATTAGAAAGTGAATATAAATGGTTCAAGAAAGGGTTTGTGGTATGCATATCAAGTGTCTAAAGTCACCTTCACGGGCAGCTTACCGAACTGTGGTTCTCCTTACGGGCTACCTCACGGTCCGTCATATGTCCTATATAGTTTTTCATTTGAAGTAAAGTTCATTGGGGTCATACGGATAGTGATGAGTTTCACGAGCTTCTTCACGGTCCGTGGTACACAACCCATCTCTCCTAACGCCTAACCTGACCCACGATTGGACCAACTTTATAATTAAAATTTATAGAGGGTCTACGACGCCCATTTTTCATTTTCCCCTCTTTTTTTTCTATATAACGGCTCCCTAACCTTCAAATCTTCTACCCTGGCATTTGAATCGTGTGAGTGTGTTGAAGAGTGACTAACTTCGACTGTTACTATGAACCCGAGTTTAATCCAAGTAATTTGAAGTTTAATAATATAATTTTCATATATTGACAAAATTTATGGGTTTTTACTTGATTTTCTTGGGTTTGCCTGATAGTTGTGATTATATATTGATGTTAACTTGGAGAGTTTTAGTGTTTTTGTGTCTGTGGATGCCTTATTATTATGGGGGAGGTAGCATATGTTATTTTCAGTTAAGAATGGGTTGAATTGATATGGGGTTGTAAATTCTATGATTTAGAGGTTTGGGATATTGTTTAACATTGTGGAAAATTGGTATATGAAGGTGTAGGGATGACATTGGTCGTGTACTGGTCAAGTGTAAGACCACGACAGACATCACGGACCGTGGAAGATGCCACAGACCATGAACTTTGTTGTGGACCACACTCGTTGTTCACTTATACCTAATAGAGTTCACGGGCATAATCACGGACTATGGTAATCTTCACGAGTTGTGAAAGTGTGCGGTAACATGCCTTGGAAATAAAAAACAAATCACTAATCTTATGCACTGAGCTTGCCCCAACTTCACGGGGGGCTTCACAGTTCGTAGTGCATAACACAACACGTCAAAGATCCCATTAAGTCTACTTGATTGTAACTTTTATTTAAAAAAATTTATTCGGTTTTTGTGTGTTTTTATTCTGTCATCCTTCACAATGATAGATTAGGTGATGTCATTCTTAAGGCAAGGCATCATGATAATCTTTAACACAGGGGAAGTCTTAGTACCCATTAGTGTATCGATTCATTAGAAAAATACTAATAATTTTCTATTTTTTGTTGGTACAATGACTCCAAGAAGGAAGAACCCAAAGCCACTTGCGCACCCCCCACCCCACCCCACAACTTCTCAATCGAAAGGACATGGTGATTAGGAAGCTAGTGTCTTTGAGGTGAAAACTAATGTTGCACCCGATAATCTCTCACCTCCAGCCAGTAGACAGATCCTCCAGGACACTCTTTCTCATTTAGATAAAGCAAGCAATAGTTCTGGGAATAAGGAGAATGTGGTTTGTGGATCTGATGTTGTGGATGGTAACAAATCTCATGATAACTCGAGAAATAATGCAAATGATGACTCGGGGGGCATTACTGCATGTGCAAGCGGTTCTTCAGCTAAGTCACACAGTTCTCCTACTACTACGCATGCTGAAGCTAACACTGCTGGCCAGGCAGCTGCACATAGGAGAGATCTTCATGAGATGCTCACTGAGGATGACATCATGGTACGGTATGTGCATATTAATGAACCAATTCCTGCTCTAAGGGACTAGCTGATTGTCTATTATCGTACCATGTGGATTGTATACCTGTCTAAAGAGTTTTTTCATCGAGGAATTGTGGACAAAACAAGTAGTTTCAAGAAGATAACAATAGCACATGAGTCAAGAGTGGTCATAGCTGATATCAAGGCATTCCCACACATCTATCAAATTTTTCGGTGTCATGAATTCGAACCGATAAACAATGCACGGGAAGAGGTTCCAGACACCTGACAAAAGAGTTGTACATTTCTTATGCAGCTGCCTTGATGAATCTTGTTTCCAAGACAGAGACCTCGAAATGTGGATAGAAAGAATTGGATCTCACCTTGGATCCAATCGAATCATATATAGTCTGGGTAAAGTCTATTGATATTTCAGCAGGATCAATAAACCGAATGTTACATGTCCCGGAATACTCTGATCCAGCATCGGTAGGTTTGTTCGAGGGAAAACACCATGAAGTCACCAGTGCAGCTACAATGGAGGACAGGACTTCTCGAGAAAGGGTCTAGATTGCCAAACAAATTTCCATAGATAGGGAGAATGCAAGTTGGGTCACGACCATGACAACTAGTATCACTAAAGCTTCGTTGACCTTTTTAGCAAATATGTGGTGGGTCGTCGTCCAAGCATAATTGCGACCGATAACAAATGACAACACTTTATCACCTTCCCTGCATCGGTAGTGGTCTGTTTGCTGATTGGTTACCCGGTCAATACAGGGCATATAATAGAAACTTGAATGAGGGACAAGGTGTTGAATGAGAGGGACGTATTTCCTTTTCCCTATCTGATAGGGAAGTAATGTCAACTAGCAGACGCTCCACCCAACATATTATTTCACATATTGGGTGAGGCATCCACACTCACTCTAATTTCTAAAAACAAAGATGTACCGAACAATCTCTTTGGTGCTAAATTTGCAGATATGGGGACTTTTGTTGTTGTTGCTCATGTCCCAGTTGAAATGCCTGACACAGTCCCTGATGAAGGCGACTCATCCCAAACCTCCACATAAGCACCACCATCAGCCTCTACTTCCCAGACTTTACGTACTCTTGTTACTATTACTCTACTAGTTCTTGAGAAATTTATGGCATATCAACGCCAAACCAGAACATACGGAACAGATTGTCACTAGGATGCATGCACTAAATGAGACCGAGGTAGTGGCTGCTAAAAAGGAATTTCAAGCTGAAATGCGGAAAATGCTGGTTGCTATAAAGGACAGAAGGGATAGACAGGAAAATCTTGTCCAAGATCGCTTACAAGTTGCAGGTTTAACTGACAATAAAGAATTACATGCCTTGTTGTCTGAGATGAGACCTCAAATTTCTCAATTGGCTAGAAAGCCTTTCTAGTCACCCACTCCGATCGTTCTAGACTCTTTAATGCAAATGCGTACTCAGATATATGTCATTAAGTCACTTGATGATATTTGGGGAGCACTCCCTGTACATAAATTCGTAAAAAGATAGAATCGAGATAGAGTAATTGAAGAGGAGACTCCTCTTGACCCAGTATTAGAAGAACAAAGAGAAGAAAAGAGTGCTCGCAAAGAATCCAAGAAGCTATAAAGAGAAAAAGAAGCATGTGAGCAACAACAACGAGACAATGTATTAGCTAGTGCTTCTGGGAGTGGAGAACTTACCCCTGTAGCTGATGAACTTTCCACTCTGGTACTACATTTTGAATGTTCACTTGCTGAACCGGGTGCCTTGCTGAGCCAAATATTGGCGCCTAGAGCACCGTGGGTATGACCCCTCCTCATAACCCTATATGTGTTACTATTCTATAATGACTTTCAGGGCAAAGTTCTTTCTTTTGGGGAGGGGTAGTGAGAAACCTTCCATAGTTGTTAGAAAATGGAGGTTGTCTCTTGTTGTATCTATTTTTGGGTGTCACGATTGGAGAGCACCCCATATTCGTAACTGGCGTCCTCTCCCTTGAAGAAGCCTTAGACAAGCCCTTAGCATTCATCATTGCATCATAAATAGAAGAAAAACCGAAAAAATTAAAAATTTTCATTTGAAGTTCAACTACACTTCACATATATATGTAAAATAGAATTTATACTTTTCTCACATAGCCATCTACACATAGGAGCATGAGAATTTGGAACTTATCCCTTAAATCAACAACGAGTCTTATAATACGAATTACAATCTAGTCTTTCAATAAGGAAAATGAAACTAGAACTAGAATCAAGCATCTTTATCCTCGAACTTGAGGACTCACCAACTTGGGAATAGTAATCCAAGTTTCTTCAAGAAAGGAGTAGAATCACTTCAATGGCCCAAACCTACACTTTGTGTAGAAAATAGGAAAAATATGGGTTAGTACAAACCACATGTACTAATTATGGAAACATATGCCTGTAAATCATTTGAAAACATGCACAAAGGGACATGTTTTATAATCATGCTTAGTTCACTTAAAGCCTTTATGCACATTCCAAGAACATATACAAGTCCATATCACAACAACAATAAGACATTTTCATATTCATGTTCAACAATAACATCATAACAAAGTAATAGTCAATATTTCATGTTTAGAGTCCATTCCATCAATACATCAGAAGACCTCACTTATAACCCCAATCCACTTCCACTAGTGCATTGTGTATGCGAAGCCCCATAACTCCACATAAACCAAGTAAACGAAATAAAGAGATCATATTCTTTTTTAACTCATACATCATCATAACAAGTATAGTCAACATCATACATAACAATTTATACCAACATTATACATAATAATTTATACCAACATCATGTATATCAAGTGAAAGCAACATCATACATATCATAGATATACATGAAGAACCCACCCTAAAATTCCCTTCAAGGTCCACTTGTGCAATATATAGGTAAAGTCCCATACCCTTACCTACACTAAGTAACACCCCTTAAGTAGTCCTAGTTAGTGTCGTGTTCTTACTTTCATTCATTCATTTTAGCTTTCAGGAACATTTGCCATAAACAACAGAGACCACGTAAGCTAACATGCAATCAAGTGTCAACCCTCATATTGAAAAGAGGGCATCCTACTTGCTAAGGTAAGACATAAATATAATAATGGCATCTCGGTGGATCCACTAGCTACATCCTATGTGTGCTTCATAGTTAAGGGATATGTCGATTGTTACTAGAAACCATCTTTATGATAGATAGCATTGTAGTTTCAAACTCATGACAAAATCGGAGGAAGCTTATTCACTAAGAGACCGCTCTCATGTATATCCTCTCGGTGCTATGCTATATTCCCTTTTTGATGTGTTTTTAAGTTTTTCTTAACATCAATTCATAACATATGTCTTACGAGTTTTACCCCTCATATAACATGTTCATAGCTCATAGGTTATAGGATGATAATGTCCTTTCATAACAAACCCAAAATCCTGTGACAACATTACATCATAGCATAGTCATAAGTTGCTTCGGAATTACCTTCAACCCTCATAAGAAACACCTATCATCATATCACATCCGTCATATTCATAGAATGATCGTACATTCATGAATTCATCATTCATACTTCAATTAATCAACATTACCAAAAGATAAGCCAACCATACTACAATAGAATATTCATAACCTTGAAGATCTTACCTATGGCCTCCAAGAAACCCATTCAAGACTTCACCCCCAAATCAATGATATTTACCCAAAAATTCAATCAGCATCATCATATAATAGTCAATTATTCAATAACATACTCAATTACATCACCCCTAATCATAAATCAACATAATTCAAGAGTTAGGATTAGGAGAAGAGGGACATTCATTAGTCTTTCAGGAATTAGGTAAAAAAAACCCAAAGAAATACATCAATTAACTGATAAACAATTATAATCCATCATTATTAAACAAATCGAGAACTAATGAGTCAAGTTTAAGGTAACCCACAAATTAGAGTGAAATCTAGAAATTTGGAAGAACATTGAAGTTCAATTGGAAATAACCTCTTGGGGAAAGGAGTCTCAAGAGTGAAGAGTTCCCATAACTTATCAATACTCAAGCATTTTTAAGAAGAAGTCTTTTTCTTTAATTCCTACAGAAATCTTTATCTTCTTCTTCAATAGAGTCTTGAGTTGAGAGAGTTTTGAGAGAGAAGTTGAGTTTTGTGAATTTAGTTAGAATGATTTGGGGCCTTGGGGATGGGGTCTTATATTTATGTTTAGTTAGATAATTAACTCCATAAACATCCCTACTAACCCCTAGTTAAATAACTAACTTGAGATAAGACCTTAAAACAAAAGTAAAGATTCAGTTACCTCGCAGTGACTTACGACCACCACCTACGGACAGTAGGTGGTGTTACGACCCGTCTTGTTGGTCCTAAGTCTTGTCAGAGAGGGTATCAAGGAGAATTATTGGTTGGGAGACTAAGTCGCAACCCACGAGCCTCACTTACGGGGCGTAATCCCAGTGATGGCTCCTCATTACCTCTGTAGGTCAAGCTGTCATTTGACAGTTTTTTGGGTCAAATGGTTGGGTCCTCCTCAAGGACCCCTACGGTGGTATTGGGGAGTCGTACCTGGAAGTTTTCACCCTTAATTCTTGGTTTATATATATTTAAGTCATTTTATAACATTTCATCCTCATACGACACTTCAAATCCCCTTACAACTCCTAAGAACACGCTAATTCAATTTATAATCTTTCGGACGTCATGGTCGTTTCTTGAAGTTTAGACTCTAATACCTCCTAATAAATTTAATTACATTTTTCTAGGTCTAGAAAAATAATTGTTGCCATTTATAGGTCATTACACTCCATTCAAAGTTGTAGCTTAAGTCATTGGATTTCCGAGGTGTAGCATGGTGTATCATGTATGTTGGAATATGCAATAGCTAATTGGTAAAGAAAATGAACACATGTATCTGTGAGTGACTATTAGGATCTTGATATGAAATTTTAGATACTTACTTGTTGAATATTACTAGTTTGAGAAGTTAGTTGGTAAACTAAGAAATTGAACAATGCAATCTTGTGTTAGGTATGTGTGAGTTTTGATTGATGTCTATCATTAGGAATAGAAACTAGAACTTGCCTAAGATGTCTGGCTTGAATCTGAGAATGACCGAATAGGAAAGGATCAGTAGACAGTTTTTGTATAAACCAGTATAAGTGAAAACCAAATAGCCAAATGAAAAGCTTACCACTTGAACCCAACTTGAGCCTTGAATATATCTTTGTTCTTACCTAAAATATAACATATCCTTAGTTTTCCCAAAGGTAGGATATCACAACTCTGGCAAAGATCCTATGTTGAGGGTGATTGCAATCCAAACAAAAAAGAAAAAGGGAAAAAAATTCAAGCAGTAAACTAAAATGCCTACCAAAAATTGCAAGATAAAAGTTTTAAAAAAAATAAGAGAAAAAGAATAGCGAATGGGTTTAGTTGAAATAAAAGAAAAGAAGGATTCGGTAAGAAAAATATTTGTGAAAAGAAAACTTTGGTAAACGAAGGGATTAGTCACTCACAAAACCAAACATCCACTCCCTAACCCCGAGCCTATGTTACAAGCCAATAAAAGTCTTTCGGTGATCCTCTTCCAGCTTTCTTAGAGATAGAGTGTACAAAGCGAAGGGAAGCCTATGTTGGTTTGTTGTTAATACTAGAAGTTCTTTGAGAGCGTGAGTTTAGTATTCAGTCCCAACATTTGTGCGCGAGGGACTTCTTTAGTGCGTGGACGCAGTGGTTGCATTTGAAAGTGGAATAAGTGTGGTAATGATTTACATACATGAGCATGATTGACGATAAATAATGAGATGTAATATATTGATCATTGCATGTTAAACTCTGGGTTCTAAAATACAAATTGTGTGTGAAATATTTTTGCAATGCTTTCAAGAGTTTGAAAAGATTTTGGGGATTTGGTTTTACTGTTTATCTCATCACTTAAGGAGATGTAATAGTTCTAAGTTGATGGTGTTGATGTGCCGCGAAATCTTGGCAATTTAATTCTCAAAAACCAAGAATTAATAGTAGAATTGAGTGTGTTTTGTATGGTTTTATGTGTTTGATGATTATGCATACAAATCCTATCATATGTAAAAAAAATGGGGGAAAGAAGCTGAAACCGATGATGATCAAGTGAAGATCACGACCAACTTCATGGACCATGCTTGTCTTAATGGTTTGTAGTTGTGCCCGTGTAATTTAACCAGTGTGTAGCCTAAAGAAGAGCTGGAGATTAAAGGAACAAAGTCAAGACCACCGCTAACTTCACGGGCCGTGGTACTCTTAACGGTCCGTGGTTCAGGCCATGGTGAAAATTTCAGTGAGCAGTGCTTAAGACCCAAGTTTTGGGAAAATCCTAAGTAAAGACCACGAACGTCTTCCGGGTCGTGGTATATTTAACGGTCCATGGGGTGAAAGTCCAATGAACATTAGAGAAGACCTAAGTTTTGAAAAAAATCTAAGTGAAGAGCATAGACGTCTTCACAAGTTGTGGTCTTTTTAATGGTCTATGGTTCAGGTCGTTGTGAAAATTCTAGTGAGTAGTGTTGTAGACTAAGTTTTAGGAAATTCCAAGTAAAGATCACTGAAATCTTCATGGACCGTGGTCCTTTTGATGATCCGTGGTCCAGTTCGTGATAAAGAAGACATTTGTGGAACACTCCAAGGAAAGACCACGGAGGGATTCACGGTTAGTGAAGCCCTTGACAAGTCATGATCATAGACGTTGAAGGGTCTGACAGTTCATTCCTATTATGATTAGGACTATTTTAAAACATGTTATTTTAAATTATTAGGTCATTTATGAGGACATTATTCCATTATCTTTCGTTTTACCACTAATTACATGTGAACAAGTTTGGTTCTTGTATCTTTGAAGTTTTCGATTTTTGTGATTATTCTCACACGATCAGTTTATTGAAGGAATTAGGGTTCTGCTATTTATTGTCGTAAGTGATCCTTACAATGTTTTCATATTTTTTATGGCTCTTTTGCGCAAACAAAGAATTTACTAAACCATAATTGGGGTTGTGGGAACTATGACAATAATCAAATTGAAATTCGGTAAAATGAGTTTAAGGTGATCTATTTTTACAATCTTTAGTTGCAGATTTCAAGCTCAGTTTAGTCTATTGAGTGCACACTTTAGACAAGCATGTATTTGATGCTTGTTCGAGAGAAAAACAAAAATTAGGAAAAAGTTGAACTATATTAATGGATCTGTGTTAGAGTTGGAGTTCGAGAGAAGAAACATTTAACATCAAAGTAAATTCAAGTTAAATTAAAATTGTTAACACTTTAAGTTCGCGGGAATATAAGTGTTTATAATATGTTTAGGGTAAGGAGCATTAGATAAACTCAATTTCCAATGCTTAAGTGAACAGTGAATTGCCTGACACTCGTATCACAGAATAAAATTAGAACTCATGTCATAGAGAACACAACCCTGGTTTCTTAAAGTTAACTGAATCAACTAAACAATAAGATCATTTGGTAATAGTAAAACTGAAGTCTACGGTAAGTATTGATACTCAGATCGTTTCAACTAAATCCAATTTTTACTTTCAGTTGTTATATTCTTAGGAGATTATAACCGTATTCAAAAAAGTTCTATAATGAAACCTTATCTGTAAAGAAATTCTCTATGGGATCGACTTCAATTTTAGTTGAAATCTATAAATTGACAACGACTATTTGTACTTCTCGATTGAAGTCTAAGTTTGGACGTATCAATGATACAACATATACATTGGGAACCCGTACTTTCTATCATAAAAGGAACCCATATGGGAGGCCGTTCTTGCTAACGTAAAATCCTCCATCTCATATTCATGTTCACTCCGGTCTAGTCTTAAATTCCCGTTTTAAGTGTCCTTTAATCTTTACATAATTATTCTTTCATACGGAAAACCATTGGGACTTAATCCCTCATATATAATATAGCTCATAGGTTTCAATATGAGAATGTCCTTTCATCATAGAACCAACATCATGTGAGAACATAACTTTCGTAACATAACCAGGTGGTGTGCATAAGAATTACCTTCAATTAAACATAATACACATTCATCATCATCTCATAACATTCATGGTCATATCATAGCATAACATTCATAGCCATATCATACATGATTCATCATGCATAGGGTTACAGAGATACAAAATCATGATCCGATTCCATATTACATACATCAAGATAACACCCCTACCAAAGGTGAATCAACAATTCAATAATAAAATAGTCATGACCTTGAAATCCCTTAGTCATAGATTCTAATATCTCTTTCAAGATTTAACCCTAATTTCATGATAATCATCCATCAAATAGGTTAACATCACAATTCAATGAGGAATCATACCGAAACAAACTAGGTTCTCACCTTACAATCATCATTCAACACAAGTTAGGATTTAAAATTGATAAAGAAGGAAGTTTCATGGGTCTTGAGAGAATTAGGTCAAAACCATAATAAATACTTGAGTTCATCCATAAACGTCCATATTCAATCATAACTAATCATCTTTTGTCACGACCAGGGAGTACCCCTAGAAGTAACATGGCATCGTCGACCTCTCCGAGGTCTTGGAAAAGCCCATAGACATCATTCATCGCTCAATTATAAAACTAGAGGAAAAATTAAAACTTTTCATGGCACATCATATGCTAGAATCATCACTTCATATATACATAAAATATCATAATACATAGTTAGACTCTATGTCTCTTTTGTCATCTTAGACTCAACATCAATAGAGTAGAACAGGGAAACGACCCTTAACAACATAAAATAATGTCTAAGCTATTACATTATTCGAATAAGATCTTGACATAGGAAATCCATGAATCATAAGGATCCCTTTCATTGAACTTGGGAGATCTGTCCAAGCTCTTCACTTAAGGAACATCCTGTAGCCATCACCACCTATACTTTGTGTAAAAGATGAAGAAGAATGTTATTAGTACAAGAATTCACTAAGTATGGAAACCATGGAAAACATGTATTTAAAGAGGACATTTAGTTAGAAACCATGCATCATGTCTTTTTAGTACACTTCATGAACATTGGCACAATATGTAACACTCCGGAAATGCCATGACTTAGACTAGAGCTTAATATATTTATTAATGTTTAAAATGATGTTTCCATACCTATATTAGTGTAATAAGTTAATTTAGAAAAGGTTAGAGCTAAAATGACAAAGAAAGACCTTGACGTCTAGAAACTAGCTAATTTAAACTAGTTGACGTCCCTATGTTTAGTGAAGGTTTTGAAGTGTCAGATGAAGTCCAAAACTTGTAAAAAGACTTTGGATAGGTAGTATGTAGTACAAAGGGTCAAAACGTCCGGTAAATACACACCAATGAACCACCCGAAGGGTCCTTGTGGAGGACCCAAACATGGGTAAGCAGGCTGCACAAGCAGCCTGCGCGAACAAGATTGGAGCATAAGGTGTGCGACGCACAGCCTACACGCAGGCTACTGCCTCAAGAATTGATAGGCAACCTCGCGATGCAAGGATGACATGTACCTCACTGCCTCAACCCAAAATTTCAGAAAAATAACGGGAATTGGCCCCGCAACGCGCAACCACTTTGCAGAATCGTTAAAGTCGTATTTTTGGTAATTTAACTTCATAAAAAGACACAATTTAGTGAAGGGTCTTTTGGGTATTTTTTAGGGTGACTATATATGTATTATAGGTCAGTTTAAGACCACTTTAACACGCTCCAAATTAAATCAAACGAATTTTCTCATCTCTCTCAAGAAACACTCTCTTTTTCAAACTCCATTGAAGAACAAGAAGAGCTTAAGGAAGAAGACGAAAACTCCAAGGTTTCCAATCAAATTTCTTGGATTATTCATTTATAAGGTATGGGTTTTTCACTCTTGGGATTCCTTTCCCCAAGATATCCTTTCATAGATAGTTTTTCAAGAAATTCAATTCTAGGGTTTTTACTCTACAAAACGGGTTTTCTTCCTAATGCTAGATTTATGACTATCGATGAAAAATAATGGTTTTCTATGGTTGATTTCACACAAATTGTTTTGTATGTTATTAATAATGTTTGAATCTCGTGTGATGCATGATCTCTCTTTAAATAATGGTCTTTATTGGGTTGTACTTACTACTGGATAACATGTAAACATTGGGATTGGACCTAAGACTTGAATGAACTCTTTAAAAACCCATTCCCCTATCCTACATTATAATTTGATCTTGTTTATGAGTTGAAGAGTTAGTATTTACTATGCTATTAAGTATTTCACTATGTTATTGTTATGATTATTGGAAATTGAACGTAAGTTCTTGAATAAGGTACTTGGAAGCAAGAGTTAAGTCTTCTAAAGTTGTGATTTCTCTATGATGCTTATGTTAGCCTATGAATGATGATAATATTCTAATGAAGTATGGATGATATTACTCTGAATAAATGTTGTTCTATGAACATGCTAAATGTGAGATCATGATAAGAATACGAAAATGCATTTTTATGATATCCACTTATATGCTTTACACAAGGTGATTATGTTAATATCACATACGAAGGGTTATGATGAAAGGAAATTCTCATGTAATCCTAAAGAACTCATGACAATTTTTATACAAGTAGTTAATCTCGTATGACCTATGATAAGTTTATGATAAAAGACAACTTAAAGATTGTTCAAGAAAGGGACTTAAGCTAAGCACCGATGAACTATTTATGAGAGGTGTCCCGTCCCTAGTTGGAAGGTAGGTTCACAATGACTCTCATGATATAGAGGCTGCCATGTAATGTGGAACTATGGGTCTCTAATACATCTCCTAGTTCTTGAACTTTGTTGCTACCATAGGATACTAGCTAGTGGATCCACCTAGAAAGCTATGTCATGTTTGGTTCTACTTTGGCCGGTAGACCACCTTATTTCAGTGTGGGATTTTATGACACCGATTCCATGTTTATATCACATGGTCTAATGTCGGTTAAGGCAAATGTTCCCTGATGTAAAATGAAAGACAAGTAAATGGACTTTGACTAGGGTGACTTGAAGAGTCTACTTAGTATAGGTAGGGATATGGGACTCTACCTAGACATTGAACAAGTTGACTCTAAGGGAAGTCCTTGAAGATTGTTCTTATGTAATATGATAACATGAAAGGTATGATGCTTATGATACATGTTATTACTCTTATATGAAATTGGTTACGTTGATGAACATATTATTGGTCTATATTTCTTTATGAGGTGATGACTACTTATGTTACAAGTTATATGAAGCAAAGCTTTACTTATGGTTCCTATCTTATCTACTTGGTTTTGTGGGGTTATGGGGCTTCAAATGACCATTGCACTTGTAGGTTGGGGATGGGACCACTGGTGAGTGCTTTATATGTTATGTTTATATGATCTTCGTATATGAAATGTTAACATGACTCTATGATTATATGTCTTTAATATGATCATGACGTATGTTGATGAAATCCTTAACTTGTATATGTTCTATGGTATGTGCATTGAAGACATTTATATGACTTAGCATGCTTTCAAAAGAAATGATAGATGATCATTTTTCATGCATGTCCTTAAATATTATGTGAATATAGCCATACTTAGTACATGTGGCGTACTAACCCCATTACTTTATATTACTACAAATGTAGGGTCCGGCCATTGAAGATTAAGAAGGTCGATTGAAGAAGCTTGGAACTCTTTCTCCAAGTGTTGGTAGGTCCTCATGTTCAGAGATGCTACATTTTCCTTATTCTAGCTTACGAAGACTTTAGTAGATTTTAAGAATACTCGTATTTCAATTTATGTTCTTTGGATTCTTTTGTATTAAGGCCTTATGGAATATTGACTATTTATTGGCAAAGTCCAAATTCGTACTCTTTAGATGGTTTTGTTAATGTGAGAAAAGTTTTTAGAATATCGTATGGTAATATGAATGTTAAGTATGAAGTCTAAGTATACTTCACATAGTATTAAAAGTTTTAATTTTTCCACAATTTTAACTGATGACGTGTTATGACTAATGATAAGGGCTTGTCTGAGTCCTCTGAGAGAACGACAACGCCGGTCGCATTTGGGGTGTACTCTCCGGGTGTGACAAACTTGGTATCATAGCATGAGGTTAAAAATCCGTAGGATCAATGTCTCACTAAACCATATTACTTAGTGTCTTATTCATGGTTGTGAAGCGCGCCACAATTGTGGATGAGGGTATATGTGATAATTAGGAAAATTTTCTTTTCTTGGTAATCCTATGTCATGCCTCTAGATTTTTGGCACTATGTGTCTTTTAGAATCTAATCCCTTTATTGTGGCTATAGGCCATGAACACAAGAAGGACAATCGCGTGAAGAGTAGGAGAAGAGATTGCGAATGCGAAAGCTACTCCCCAAGGCAATCAAGTTTCTCCTCAACTGCAAGTTGCTACAAACGAACAAGTTTCGGTAAATCCTCCGGCCATGACGGATGGTGAGGTAAGGGAAGCCCTGTTCCAAATAGCCCAAGACATCACCACTCAAGCTCAAGCCACTATGGCGCAAGCTAACAGAGAGGTTGTTCCTCGAGAGAATCAACATGCTAGTACTATGGCTAGCCGTCTAAGAGATTTCACGAGGATGAATCCTCCCATGTTCTTTGGATCAAAAGTTGATGAAGACCCCCAAGATTTCCTTGATGAGGTCTACAAGATCTTGTTTGCTATGGGGGTGAGTACAACTGAGAAGGCTGATCTTGCTGCCTATCAACTCAACGACGTGGCTCAGACATGGTACAATCAGTGGAAGGATAGTAGGGGTTAAGGAGGTGGTCCTGTGACTTGGGAGATCTTCAAAAAGTTCTTTCTTGACTGATTCTTTCAAAAGGAACAACGGGAAGCTAAGGTAGAGGAGTTCATCAACCTTTGTCAAGGAGGTATGAGTGTTAAGGAATACTCCTTAAAGTTCATTAAGCTGTTGAAATATACTTCTTCTTTGCTTTATGATTCACTCAAATTACAATTACCTCAAGAAGTATAAGCGGTTGTATCAAGTAAAGAACCAAATAGTAGGTTGGGGTCGATCCCACGAGGAAAATAGTTTAGACTTAACTTCAATATACGATCACTTCTATTTAGTGAAGTCCTTTCCGAAAAGAGGTAATTAAAAGGGTGGGTTTTGTGAAACAAAAGTATTGTAATATTTCTAAGTAGAACAAGTAACAGAAGTAAAGCTTTGGTGTTTATCAAGTTGTGAGAGAAACTAGGGTGTAAGTGTTCCTCGTAGGTTCATAACGCCGTATTCCTAGCTATAACAATTTTTACCTAGTGTTTTGCATGCAAAGTGATAAGTTAGGTATATCTAAATCATTGGTCCGGCATTTAGAAAATTTCACCACGTACCTTGGTCTGGATACGTGTGTCTAAATTACTAACCCTTATCTTTACTTCATATTAAGCATCGTATTCGATGATTGGCTTAGTTATTACTTCGCACCAATCGAGACTAGCCTATTAGATAGTAGCCCACTAGATCTATGTTGATAATTCTTTTCCTATTAACTACCCCCTTGGTCCGGCAAGTAGTAATAAGACGAGTTCTAACACGTGCACTCGTTAAAAAGACTTCTAAGTGAAAGAATTATCAATGCATGAAATAACCTATTTGAGAATTTTTA
Source organism: Solanum sitiens (assembly GCA_016801875.1). Lineage (NCBI taxonomy): Eukaryota > Viridiplantae > Streptophyta > Magnoliopsida > Solanales > Solanaceae > Solanum > Solanum sitiens. The sequence continues at coordinate 757,183 of JABWTJ010000335.1, forward strand.
TTAAGTTAGGTTTGCTTTGTTAATCACCCATGCTTCCCACAACCCTAGTTGTGGATTTAGTTACCATGCCTATAAGAACACAATTCATAGTTAATAAACAATAAATCTTGAACTTACTTTGACAAATTCGAAGAAAATCCAGAAATTCAACTTAACACCACAAAATTCACTTGAAAACCAAATCCGAAAATTTGAATTAATGTCCGAGTTGCAAAAACAAATCTCCAAGAACAAAACTAAGAAATAATAGAATCCAACCCCAAAAAAGAGGTTTTACACCCTATTTATAAAAAAACATTGTCCTAAAATAAAAGGAATTCAAATAAGGAAAGTTTTCAAAAAACGCGTCTTCAATCGACGACCCCCACAGACGGTCCGTCAATGAAACGATGGACCGTCGACTACTTCCGTAAGTCCAGAATTAGCATATTTTTTTAGCCTTCAATTAGCATCTTCTTTAATCCAATCGACAGACCAACAACACAGTTCGTCGATTCACCTACGGTGTGTCGATGCTTCTCATCACTCCATACTTAGATTTTCTTCAACATCGAGTACTGGGACATTCTCTGATCATATCGACGATTTAACAGAATGGTCCGTTGATCAATCGACGGTCCGTCGATCCTTCCATAGCCCCACACTTGGTCAGATTTCCCCAAGTTACTCCAGATGCCTTATCCTCCAGTCGAAGGTCACCATCTAGGGTCCGTTGATGGAACGACGGGCCGTTGATGGTCTTCGTGCGTCACCTCTGCAATAATTCTCAACTGCCTTCTTCGTTTTGGTTTTGGACACCTTTCCTGCAAAACAAAGATAAAAACATGTCAAAATTACTACAAAAAGGCTCTAGACACACACCAATCTTAAGGAAAAAGCATTGAAAGTACAATGAAACCACGGTACATCAACACCCTCAACTTAAATTTGTTTTTGGTCCTCAAGCGACGTACTATGACTCAACACAACACTTTGTACAAAAGTATCCTCTTTTAAGCCTTCACAATCACTTGGCTATCAATCCCAACTTTTTCATTGTTTTAGTGCATGCTTCTACTCTTAGGCTTTACAGGATAACTCATGTGGATCAGACCATGACATAGACTCACCATGTAACGACACCTCTACTCTTTTGCCTCTCGCCAAGGTACCAAATTTCCGATATTGCAACTAGTGCCCTCACTTCAAAAGATATCCTCCTTTTTCGCACAGTGATTTTAACTTTGAATATAAGGATCATTATTCAACACTCACGCTCAAAACAAATTCACACCTAGTTAGTGTTTGTCTCCATAGGCTTGCCCTTATTTTCACTGCTTATGTTCACCACATTAGACTCTTAGGATCACGATTGGACTTTCTTTGCTTGTAAAGTAGACTCAAGGTCAGGTATAGTACATATGGGTAAATTTTAGTGACATTTTTTTGACATTACGACTAAGCGTCCTACCTCTTTCATTATCTATTATGCCCTACTTTTTCTTTTCTTTTCATCTTTGCCTTACTTTCTCCTTTGTTCTTTGTGGAAGTGAATCTTAGTTCTTTTTATTCAACACCATTGTTCTCTTCTTTTTTTCCATTCAATTGATCAAATTTTACTGAGTAACTTCTTTTGATCATTTTTTTTCTTTTCTTTTCCACATTACTCTTTCCATACCCATTTTTTGCGTCATCACTCATAATAGCCACCCTCAACTTATTGGTTTGCCATAAGTCGAGGTACACATTACCCACAGTTGGGTCAGGGCAAAGACAAGGTCAGTTTCTGCATTAGCCACCCTCAACTTATGCTTTAGGCTTACGTTTATGGGCATATGTCCAAGGAGGGACCAGGGACAACACATTATTCCCAGGGAAGTTGTAACAACCCGAAAATAACTATGCTAAGTAATGCTTAAATGTACCTAGAATGCATGGATTCGACCGGGTTCACACAGCTTGATGCGCGTAGAACCAGACCTCTGAACCCTTGCAACAGCCAAGCCAACCAACATGATGACTCAAACATATTAACCTCATACTAGTGCATAAACACCATACACATTCAAATACATGAAAGACTAATTAAGGCTATGCACCCGAGACTTCACCAGAAGTGCCTTCCCTAGCTCTCCTAGACTTGAGTGCGAAGAATCGTTGCCACCTTGGAGCCTCTTCACTTGGACCATTAGGCTGAACTCTCTCCTTCCCTTGTTCTTGACTTCTCCTATTCAGACAATCCTTCACCATGTGACCCGGTTTGCCACAACTGTAACAAGCGTTAGAGCCCATCATACACTCTCCTCCATGCAGTTTGCCACATTTCCTGCAAGGTGGCCTCTCATGAGGTGTATCTACTTCATTGTTTCTCTTAACTCTGGGCTCGGAATCCCTATCGTAGCGACCCTTGTACTGTTAACACCAAGAATTCAAAATTTCATAAGGCACGATAAGAGTTGAAGAAGGGAAAATTTCCTAAGCATTATGCAGTCTCTAATTCATGATAGTGGTGCACTTCACTACCATAACATAGAAACTACTTAACGTGGTTGATATGAGCCTGATATCTTGGATATTTAACCTAATGCTCTGATACCAAGTTTGTCACGCCCCAGATTCTGGAATCTGAATCGCAACTGGCGTCACATGGTGAAGGATTGTCTGAATAAGAGAAGTCAAGAACAAGGGAAGGAGAGAGTTCAGCCTAATGGTCCAAGTGAAGAGGCTCCAAGGAGGCAACGATTCTTCGCACTCAAGTCTAGGGGTGCCAGGGAAGGCACTTCTGGTGAAGTCTCGGGTGCGTAGCCTTAATTAGTCTTTCATGTATTTGACTGTGTATGGTGTTTATGCACTAGTATGAGGTTAATATGTTTGAGTCATCATGTTGGTTGCTGATTTGTGTGACTTATATGTTTACACATGTTGTATACTTTGATGAGACTAGTTTAGGAAAGAGTTCCTTAATCTATTAATGTGAAGCTGCTAGTAGGTTTCAAGGATGTGCACCATCATGTTAATGTGTGAATAATATATTCACCAATGAGGAGTATTGAATTGCCTATGTATGCATACGTTCTATAGATGACTTACTTGTTGCTAGTACAGAGTAGTGTCATTCGGGGACGAATGTTCCTAAGGGGGGGATAATGTAACAACCCGAAAATAACTATGCTACGTAATGCTTAAAGGTACCTAGAATGCATGGATTCGACCGGGTTCACAAGGCTTGATGCACGTAGAACCAGACCTCTGAACCCTTGCAACATCCAAGCCAACCAACTTAGTGAGTTAGTTGAGCTAGGAAAGGTTGGGTCCAGCAATGTAGGGAACCCGAATATGAAGATTTACCCGGATGAGTCTTAACCGGACTTAAAAAGGGGTAATCTTAAGTTTGGAGGGTCTAGGGGTAAAATGGTCTTTTTTAGGATAAGGGTAGTATCGTAATTACCCTAAATAATTAATTAATTAATTAATTAATATGGTTAAGGGGCAATTTGGGTAGAGGTGGCCGAAATTGACCCTTTAAGTAAAATCTTGCTCCACCCGGGTTCGGGCCTTGGTGGAAGCAATGATTTAATTGATTTAATTGTATTTAGTGAATTAGTTAAATTAATTAATATTTAATTTTCTGATTTAAGTAAAGAAAAAATCAGATTTTTAATAAAAAAATAATAATAATAAAAATTAATAAATAATGAGGAGTCCTAGTTTGACTAAGTCTCCACCTAACTCTCCTAATCCTAATCCTCTCATTCTCACGTCTCTCACTCTCATTCTCACGTTTTTTATCAGTAAAAGAACTGAAAATAATAGTTTTTCACTCTTGAAGAACTTACACACAAAAATTCAAACGAAAATCTAAGCTAAAAACGAAAATCAACAACATTCTTCTCGACGGATTGTGTTTGGGATTTTGGTGGTGAGGCAGTGGTGTCGTGGGAATTGGCAGCATTTAAACAAGTGTTGAATGACATTAAGGTATGGGTTTTCTTCTCTCTTGGTCCCTTTCCCAAGAGACCCTTAAGGTTCAGTTTAATCGCAATTGAAAAACTAAGGTTTTCCCCGTTGCATGCCCCTGTCATTAGATCCTTTGAAAGATTCAAAGCATGTGTTGGTATGTCTTCTGGTAGATAATTTTAGGTCTGGTTGTGATTATGTGTTGAATATGTATTTGGAAATTATGTAGGAATGAAATATGTATTCCGGAAAAGTGTATTAAGTTAACTGTTTGAGCATGTGTGTGCTGTAAATTAACTATGTTGTTGCCTGAAATTTGTATGTTAAAAATGTTGTGTTTCAAGTGTATGAAAATGTTAAAAACGTGATGTTCTTATAAGTTCAAGGTTGCTGAATTAAATGAAAATTCTTGATTGAAAGTAATCTTGAAAATGCACCTGAAGATGTCCCTAAAAACTACTCGAAATGGCTTAATGTTTAACGTGAAAGAGGGTGAGAAAATGGACTGCAAAAAGGTGATTAAATTCTCGAAAGTAACCATTAAAACTCACCTAAAGATGCACTAGATGTTACACGAAAATTTATCCTAAATCTAACATCTAAAAGTTGAGAAAATGGAATGCAAAGAGGGTGAACAAATTTCCAGCATTCTGGAAATTTGTTTTTGGGCAGCTTACTGTAAAAAAATCACGTTCTAAAATATTTTTTTAAATGCTTGAGGTCAGTGGGGATTGAACCCAAGACCTCACCATATACATGTCATAAAAAAATTAAATAATAAAATATGGTAAGGGGGATTGTCGCGCCCCATTTTCTCGTGAAAACGGGTTTTATCACGACCTAACAACTCTTGGGATTTGGAGTTTTAGGAGTCATCACCTAACGAATTAAGGCGCGTTAGGGCACCTATCTAACCTAACTAAGTCTAGCTAAGGTCAACAAGCCAGAGATCAAGGTAAGGGTTCAAATTACCTCGAGGGGAAGGTGTTAGGCATCCCTCAAGGTTCATAAATGTGGGTCCCGGCCGTATCTCATGCAATTTATGTGGGAGTTACAAGTAGCAATTAATGTCACTTCATTTATTAGTTAATTAACTAGCATGCTTGCTAAGTGATACCAAAATAAAACAATTGACACTATTTTATTATTTTGATTAATTAATTAAGAAAATGTTAGGTGATAACAAATATCAACAATTAAAATCATTTTTATTTAATTAATTAATTAAACATGCGAAGGCGAGGTGATATAAACAATTAGCTCATATTATTATTTAGTTAATCTTTAAGCATGCGAGTCTAAGTGATAACAATAAAACACATATTAAGCAATTAATAAAGAGATAAGCGAGAGGATACAAAAGAGACAAATAAATGAGCAAACAATTTTATCTTTTATTTTTTTATTTTTTTATCCACCCCAAACAAATATAATTTAAACAAAACAAATAAAGGGATAGAAGGGAGAGGAGACTCTAAGAGACTTTTTGGATCAGCACTCGACTTTTCTTTTTATTTTCCGATAGGCTGCCGTATAGGGACAGACAAAACCAAGGTTTGTCTTTCAAGCCTGAGTCGATGTCATCATCTCCATAGGGCCAACTACCCCTACCCAACCACCGCATGCATTTCGTACCTAAAAGGTACCTAGTCGTCCCAGTTTAATGTCCAAGAGGCTTTGAACTCTTAAAGGATGGGTTTAGACAAAATAATATATAAGGCCCTCCTAGACACCAAGTCAAACAAACAAGGCAAACAAGACGGTCATTTTAGCAATACAAGTCTCAATTTGGCCTCTAAAAATCAATTAGACATGCTTGCAAACAACACATAATTGTGAAAGATTTCATGCTAAGTGTGTGAGCATATAAAGTTATAATAACAAAACAAAGATTAATTATGAGGGCAAAATATGACATGGATACAAATTTTAGCATTGAACTGATTTTAGGGTGAGCAATGATTAATGACATAATAGTTTTTGTTTGATTTCCAAGTGTAGCAAAAGATGTGATTCCACATGCATATGTATTTTAAAACGATTGAAAAATTAACTATCAATGCAAAATATAACTTAGGACAGCAAATTTATTATTTTATTTAGGCAGGAAATTTACTTTAAGAACAACAATAGATTTCATATTAATGCAGAAAATTTATTCTAAGTAAGTGACAAAATTATTATTAGTGCAGAAAATTATTTTAGAAACAATGGGAGATTTAATGCAGAAATTTATTTAATAAGTAGTTAATTTAAGAGATGCAGAAATCAATAGGGATTGCTTATGTAAAGTGACAAGAAATATGCATGAATTTTAATTCAGTTATTGATATGCTGAAAATTCACAAGCCTATTGACACGATTTCTAAGTGTTTAACATACTAAAAATGACAAGGTAAAAAAAAGAAGAAACAATTCAATTATTAACATGCTAAAAGTTAGTTAATACTTCCTATAAACATGATTTCTAGGTGATTTAATAATCAACACATTTAGATAAAACCTATATGCATGATTTTTAACTCCAAATGACATATGAACGCATAAATTCTATAGACATGATTTATTCAATGAGTAATTAAAATGCACACAAATTATTTACTTAACATTTTTAGCTAATTAATCATAACTCATTACTTAATACGCCAATTTGAATAAATTAACTTCAAACATTAATTGGGACAAAATTAACTTAATGATTGAGCAAAGATGATTTATTTTATTTTTGTTTTTATTTTATTTTAATGGTTAGATCCAAAATTACTTTATCACACAAAAATTCATCAAAACAAATTATGAAACTATAGGCATGCTTTCTAACACAAATAAGTTTGCAAAAAAAAAAAGATGATTAACGCATAATTCCCCCTCCCTAGGCGATCCCCCAAATTGTTTCATATATAAGAGTTTCTTTAGAGTTATACACATATTGTAATAAAAATAACATATGAAAATATACGCAACATTAAAATAAACAAAGCTTTGTCCAAAATTTATTCTAGGCCACTCTTCATCATCTTGAACTTTGAGTTCAAAACCTGCTAGAATAAATAAGGTAACACATATACAATGGAAAAATGATTGTAATGTAAAGTACTCATAGTAACAAATTACTCTCATATATACATATATAAACAACATAAATAAGAGATAAAAAGGACAAAACATAGGCATAGATATATCAACACACATAGGGAGAAAGGATAAGGAATGCTTCTTTTTATTCCCAACACACAACAATAATAATAAATGCAAAATAAAGTTTAAAAATAATAGAGGGCTGACCAATAGTAAAATGCTAATTAAGAATACTAACCGGTTAAGCAGAAAGGAATAGTAGCAATGAAACAAGTTGATCCACCTTTTATTCGAACAAAAGCAAAGTAGCAAAGGAGAGCCCTTGAATATTTTACCGGAATCTTAATTTATTTTTTAGAGTAGCAAGAGAGCAATGAGAGAGTTAAGAAGTCTAGCTCTTGTGTTAAGAGAGAATGAATGAGTTGTGTTTGACATAACTTGTGTTAAAAGTGAGTCAATAAACAAATGAGAGAAGGGTCTACTTATATAGCAAAGAGGGGGGAGAACAAAAGGAAAATAAATATTCAAGGAGTCAATTATAATACTATTTTCCCTATTTAAAAGAGAGTCAAATCAGAATTTTTTAAAAAAAATATCATTACCAAACATAAACAAGTAAGAATGAAAATTAGGAATAATAATAATATTTTCCCTTAAATAAAGAAGAGCTAAATAGGATTTTATTTAATTTATTTTACCAAATATATGAGCAACATAGATATGGCAAGAAAAATTTAAAGTTGTCACAAATAAGCAAGTAAGAAATAATCAAGCCAAATATTAATGGAAAGAGGGATCAAACCATATTATTTTTCCTTAAATAAAGAAGAGCCAAAACGGATATATTTTAAGTTATTTTATTTTACTCTTTTACCACCTTTGAAAACATGCAAGAGTTCCACTTAATAGAACTAAAAAATTAACAGCAAACTATGAAGAAATATTGTACACAATTAGACACAATGAAACAATTATTTTAAATAAAGGGAAATCAATTAAGGGCAGCCATTGATACAAAAATCACCTACAGCCATTAACATAATCAATAAATGAATTATTAAAGTAAAATCAATTCGACAGCTATCGATTGTTAACCCATAGTATCAAATAAGTTAACATTATAATCAATTACGAGATATTAGCAAATAATAAGAGAGAATTTGGGGATTGCTACCACGAAACTAGACATTTTGTCAAGTAGAAATCAAATATCAGTTAACAGAAATCGATACTACGCCAACATAACATTCGGAGCATATTAACATCTGAACACATGAGTAAATTCCAGAAGAGCAATAAAGTTCTAACAAGGCATTCAATTGATTCCAGCCTAGATCATGTTCAAATCACAAAATGAGCAAATTAACACTTTAAACAAGATGTCTATGGCAATTCACATTAAGCACACATGAAATCGAAATCACGGCAGGTGAAAAAGAAGAATAAAAATATTAAAATGTGAGTTAATAATTCAATGAATGTACCTGGACGGATCTGTATGAGATCCGCCTTTTGACCAACTTGAATTTTCCAGGAGTCCTTGCCGGAGCTCGCCTGGTGCTGCTACTAGCCGCTGATGTTGCTGTCATTTTCCTTCGCCGGTGGCCTCTCTTGGTGCTGCTGAAGTTTTCCTCGCATGGCTGCCTTGCGTGGCTGATGCTGTTCACCGGAAAAGAGAGGAGAGGGACAGAAGGCTCCAGAGCTGCTGCTGGTCGCAGCTGCTGGCCGGAGTCGCCTGACTGTCGCTCGTCCGGTTCCGCCGGAGAAGATGGTGGCGTTGCCTCGCGCTGCTGCTTGTGTTTGTTGGCCGGAGCTGCTGGAGTTGCTGATCGTTGGAGCTGCTCTCCGTTGATACAGGTGTTTGCTGGTCGGAGCTGTCGGTGGTCTTCGCAGGCTGCTGCTGGCTAGTGGCCTCGCCTGGCGCTGCTGCTCGTCATCGCTGGAGAGGCGAGAGGGAGGCAACAAGGAGACGAGAGGGGAAGAAAGAAGGAAGGGGAAGCCGAAGGAGGAGTGAGAGGGAGAGCTCACCGATGATGGTGGCTTTCGCCGGAAAGAATGGGGAGAGAAAGAGAGAGGGGGCTGGCGGCTTGGAGATTGGGGAAGGAGATGAAAAGGGGAGTCGGCTGCTCTTGAGAGAGGAGAAAACAAGATGACAGTTTTAGGTTTTTTTATTTTTGTCTTTTAGATGTAGAGGTGTGGTTAATCTAGACCCTTGAATCAATTAAGATGTAGGGTTAAGATTCGATCTAGGATTTAATGAAATAAAATGGACGGATAAGATTGATAGATGAAGTCTTTAGGGTGGATTAGGATGGCTAAAATTGAAATACAAAATGGCTAGAATTGAAATGAAATTGGAGTTGGATAGGCTAGAATTGAAAGTAATTAGAATAAAATGGGCTACAATTTAAATGATTTTGAGGAAAATTAAAGAAATGCTATCCAATTAAAATACTACTAATATTATAACACTTTTTATATAAATAAAATCACTTAAGTTTTAGATTATTTGAATAAAATAATTATTTTGAAATTTATTAATGAAATATTCTAATAATATTTACAATAATTTTATAAAGTAAACGTACTAAAATATGAAATTTTATGCAAAATCGATTAGAACTCTAAACTTAAAATAAATTTAAAAAATACGTATTTAATCGAATAGCATTCCTAAAATGGTTAAAGGTCGGTCAAAATTGGGTGTCAACAGGGATTCGAAATGGGGTAAAACTCAAGTGAAAATTTAGGGGGAAAATGAAAGAAAATGAAGTGAGGGGTGTGGGGTTCGAACCCACAAGCTCTTGGACGGATGAAGGAGAGAGGAGAAGAATGAAATAAAGAAATAATAAAAAAGAGGTATGTGGGATTCGAACCCACAACCTCTTGGCAGAATGAGAAGGTAAGGAGAAAATGTAAATTAAAATAAGGTGAGGCTGTGGGGATTCGAACCCACAACCTCTTGGCAAAATGAGAAGGTAAGAAGAAAATGTAAATTAAAATAAGGTGAGGCTGTGGGGATTCGAACCCACAACCTCTTGGCAGATGAGAGAGTTAGGAGAAAAATAAAGGAGGAAAATAGATGTGGTGAGTGGGGATTGAACCCACAATCTCTTGAATAGATGAGAGAGTTAGGAGAAAAATAAAGGAGGAAAAATAGATGTGGTGAGTGGGGATTGAACCCATTACCTCTTGAATAGATGAGAGAGTTAGGAGAAAACTAAAGGAGGAAAAATAAATGTGGTGAGTGGGATTGAACCCACAACCTCTTGGATAGGTGAGAAAGTTAAGAGATAAATTAAGATAAAAAGAATGAGCTTGTGGGGGATTGATCCCACAACCTCCTTGCCTTAAACGAGAAAGAGAGGAGGAAAAGAAAGGAAATATTATGGGAGTGATGGGGATCGAACTAGGATCCCCCAAATCTGAAAAATGCAATTATCAAGTTTAGTATAAGATTAAGTGTTGCTCAAGGGATTCGAAATCGGGTTCCCTTGCCCAATTCCATATTGACACATAAGTCTTACATGATTAAATAATGAATGAATGTTGCCTATAGGAATCAAATTGAGACCTTGGCATACTTACAAGATGCATAAGTCTTGTACCAGATAATCTTGGGCAATATAAATCACTTAAATGAACTATAAATGAAGCCTCATGGCTTGTGTGTGTGGACTCATAGGTCCAGCATACGTTTATAAAGTAAGTGAACCTAAGATGTTATGTGATGAATGATGAGACCCCAGAAGGGTTAAGTAAGAGTGTGAAGCACATTAAAAGGCCAAGTGCATTGGCATATGATGAAATGAACATTCACGTAAAAAGGGGTGAGTAATTATGAAGGGAAAATGTGCTAAGACTAATGAATGTGGTGACAACATGATAAGAGGCTAATGTGAAACATGAGAGCAATCTCAAATGAGCCTAAGTAAATGTTACCAAAACGTACTCACCTATGAGGGTGTAAAGTTAATAAAGAGACCAGTCTCTATGAACACTCTAATGAAAGTATTAAAGTTAATGCATACTTAATACTAATGATGAGATGAGAAATCATCTGATGAGCAATGATGTCCTCATGCTAGAAGCCAGCTTCTATGATGTATGAGATGAATGTAATAGAACTTTATACTGAGCACCGATAGGCTAGCTATGAGTGGTGATTCCTTCTTTCGGGAAGGCAGAGGTTCGTGTAATTCTCATGAGATGAGACTATCCATCCAGATGGGTATGGGTCTCCTTATATCTTCTAGTCTTTGAACCTATGCAGCCAACATAGGGATCTAGTTTCAATCCCCTATATACGCTAGCATGTTTTTGGTTTCACTTTCGCCGGTAATTCCACCTCTTTTCGATGTGGGGTGGACACAGGATTTCATGGAGCTCACATGATATATGTCGGTTAAAGTTAAAGTTCCCAAAGAAAGAATTACGCCAACCTCATGTAATGCACACAATGAAATGGACGATACCAAAGGTGTTTGGTTAGGATAATCAAGAGGTGAACTAGACTTATGCAATGACACTAGGTCATTCTTAGTCATTGCACAGTGAACCCAATGAGAGTCTTAAACTACATCCTAGGTATAGCTAGTGTTTACACTAGCCTATGAATAAAATGAAATGAAGTACTTATGAATGAATGAAGCAGACTCTGTGTTTGCTAAAGAAGGCTCCCTAGTTGAGGTCCCATATGTTGAGCCCTCATTTTGGGAAGTCCTAATGTTAAGTTCATGATTCCAAGGTCTCATGGCATATGAACGAATGAAACGAAATATGATATGTGTTATATGCAATATGTTATGTGCTATATGCAATATGTTATGTGTTGTGTGCAATATGATACGTATGATGATGCATGTTACTCTCATGGCATGAAATTCCTAATCCGATTTTGGCAAGTCCACTGACTTGAATTTCCATAAATCATATCGTTAGGAGAGAGCTATTCTAAATCATGCATGTCCATGGTGTGTGCTTGCATATACCCATACTTAGTACAAGTGTGTACTAATTCCATACATTTATCTACTTTTAGGTGCAGGTACAGCTGGACGTTAGAGCTTATGAGTCGACGCAGAAGTTATCCGTACGTGGAGCTTTCATCCGGATTTGGTAGGCCCTCATGCTTTTGAGGATGCTTACTGGCTTATTCTAGCGTAGACGTAGGCATGAGCTAGTGGAGTATGTTCTACTAGCGTTTCTTTTGTATTTACTTTCAGACGTTGTATTGGTGCCATTTGGCAACTCTATATTTATGACTTTATCTTTCATTTGATTATCTTGATTTAGATGGTTGTTGTGAACGCTTATGAGTTTACGTAGATTGTATTATGCGAAATCAATGCTTTCCAATATAAAGTTAAGTAAACAAAAAGTTCAAATTTTCCGCTAAAATTAACCTAGATGAAGTAACGATGACGTATGTAGACTTGTCTGCGACCTCTGAGAGGTCAACGACACCGGTCTCGTCTGGAGTCTAGATTCCGGTCGTGACAAAAGTTGAGTTGGTGAAGAAAATAAAGGTCTATTATATTCTCAAAATATTTAGATAAAAAAGGAATAACAATTCATTTGGTTCACTTTACTTTAGGCTAGATGTTTTCTAATTTTAACAAGGGCTTATGATCCTTTCCTAATTGTCTAACATAGATTTCTTTTGCAGGACCAACCGGGCAAGTTCTAGCTAGGTACAACAGTGGAACAATCAATTTTTCTCACACTCTCTTGAAACCTCGTTACCCTATCAGATTATCGGACACCTAGTTTGAGTGTTAGATTGAGGGTCATGTAGTGGGTGCATCTCTATGTCATGATTAGAGCCAACATATTCAACATGTCTGCTCCCTCACCGTTAACGGACAAATGTTATGCAAGCCACCTCTTTGTTGACTCTCTATGCTCTCAGGTCCTCTGAAATTGGCCACTCTTGACCCAACCCTACCTGTAATCAAACTCTGGAGTAAGGGGCTCCCTCGTTGTACAAGTGGGCATACCGTACAAAAAGCGCCGGATGGTAGTGAGAGAAATGTCCACTCGGTAGCCTCTAACTAAAACCTCTGTGAGTGGGTTGTGTTTGGCAGATCTCGCCCACCTGTCCAAAGAACCTCTCAGATTCCCCACGTATGATGCGTAGAACTCTCGAACAATCTCCTCACTGTATGACCCCACACTCCTAGCCATCCACTCGAGCCTGTGGAGGGTAAACAAGTCATGAACATCAGGGACTATGTGCAGGCTTCTTGTAAGAACTCTCTACTCGAGTGTCACCAACCGAGTTATCACCCCCTTATCATTCAGTAGCTTCGCATCCCTGTATACCTTATACTGGACATCTATGCACCACCGGTTTAGCTTTTTAGAAACCGGTGCAGGGATATCATCTTGGGGTTCCAGAGAAGACTCCGAACTATGGGACGCATCAAACGAGGCATGGCGGGCAGGCAACTCTCTTCAAGTGGCTCCAAGTTATCTGGAACCGGAGGCAGTGGACTCATTCGACCCCGTAGAGTGGTCTGACTCTGAACCTGAAGCCTCTTCGGAGCCAGACGCTCCATCAGAACCCGAGGCAGACTCAGACGGTATGTCGATCAGTGTGCGCTCCTCATCAGATTAGGAGGCTGTGACTACGCCGGATGCCACGTTCTTGGGGGTGCCCCAAGAGGCTTTAGCAGCTGGTGTAGGGTTTCGGGTGCCTGGGAGCACGTATTTCGGATCCTTGTCATCGTCGGAATCGCCGATCATCCGACGAGATGGTGCCACGTTGGACCTACCCCTAGAATAGACGATGTCTAGTTTGGCTGCCATATGTGCCTGGAAAGCAATTTGTTAGTCTCATTGCAATCATATTACACTTGCAAAACAATCAAAAGAGAACCCTGAAAAGAGGAATGTCCCAGTCACTTGGACTTGAGTTTGCCCGTAAACAAGCATATCCTAGAGTTGAATAGAAGCACCAAGTCCCCAACCGCAAATTCTCGCTTTTCAATCTTTTGTCATGGCACTTCTTCATCTTCTCTATGTAGATGGCTGAACTTTCATATGCTTTGAGGCGAAACTCATCAACCTCATTCAACCCGTAAAGTCTCTGTTCCACTGCTTCATTCCAATCCATCTTCAGTTTCTTCATCGCCCACATGACCTTGTGCTCTAACTCAACTGGAAAGTGACAAGACTTCCCATATACAAGTTGGTATGGAGACATACCTATGGGGGTCTTGTATGCAGTCTGGTAGGCCCAAAGAGCATAATCAAGCTTCCTTGACCAATCCGTTCTATTAGCATTTACCATTTTCGACAAGATTTGATTGATCTCTCGATTGGACACCTCAACTTGCCCACTAGTCTGCAGATGGTACGAAGTGGCCACATTGTGGCGAACCCCATATTTCTCAAATGGCCCTTTGAACAACTTATTGCAAAAGTGAGATCCTCTATCACTAATAATGGCCCTAGGTGTGCCAAATCTGGAGAAGATGTTTTTTTTCAAGAACGCGGTGACACTCTTCCCTTCATTGTTTGAAAGAGCTATGGCTTCCAACCATTTTGACACGTAGTCCACCGCCACAAGTATATATTTCAAACCATAAGAACTCACAAACGGACATATAAAATCAATGCCCCATACATCAAACAACTCAATCACTAGAATGGGATTTAAAGAGAGCTCTTACCTTTTCGAAACTACTCCATCTATTTGTCACCTATCACATGAATTGGCGAACTGATGAGCATCTTGGTGAATGGTTGGCCAATAGTACCCACACTGCAAAATCTTGTGGGCAATCCGGAAACCACTATGATTCCCACCCACAGGTGAGGAGTGGCATGCTTCTAAAACACTTAGCATCTCAACTTTCGCCACTCTACGATGAATAATCCCATCATTACAATTCCAGTATAAGTAAGGCTCATCCCAAAAGAACTTTTTCACATCATGCATGAACTTCTTCCTCTAATGAAAGGACAAGTCCGATGGGACTATATCACTAGACAGATAATTTGCAAAATCGGCGAACCATGGAATCAAATCATGAGAAGCGGCCAATACATGCTCATCAGGGAAGGTATCATCAATTTCAGCCTTTTCACCCAACTCTCGCATAGCTTCATCCTCCAATCTGGATAAGTGATCGGCAACTTGATTTTCAGTCCCTTTTCTATCTGTCACCTCAAAATCAAACTCTTGCAATAGTATCACCCATATAATAAACCTTGGTTTTGCATCCTTCTTTGCCATCAAATACCTCAAAGTGGAGTGGTCAGTATGCACTACTGGGGTTCTTGTTCAGTCGCACTGTAGTTCTTTTGTGTTTCATTTAGCGCCTTACTTGCATAATAGATGAGGTGAAGGATTTTATCCCTTCTTTGTCCCAATACCACACAAAGAGCGACCCCACTAGCATCACACATCACCTCAAATGGCTTGCTCCAATCTGGGGAAATAATTATGGGTGCAGACACCAATTTCAACTTCAACTCTCCAAACGCCTTCAAACAGGATTCATCAAAATAGAATTTACATTCCTTCTCAAGTAACTTGAACAGAGGATGTGCAATTTTTAAGAAATCCTTAATAAACCTCCAGTAGAAGACGCATGTCCCAGAAAACTTCTCACACCTTTTATAAAGATGGGTGGAGGAAGTCTCTCTATCACCTCAATCTTTGCTTGATCAACCTCTATCCCCTTCTATGAGATGTTATGGCCCAATACTATACCTTCTTTCACCATAACGTGACATTTTTTCCAGTTTAGCACAAGATTACAATCTTCACATCTTTTGAGAACCTCGGCCAAGTGACTCAAACATCGATCAAAGGAGTCACCAACAATTGAAAAGTCATCCATAAACACCTCAATAGTGTCCTCCACCATATCGAAGAATATTGACATCATACATCTCTGAAAAGTGGCCGATGCATTACACAACCCAAAAGGCATCCTCTTGAATGTGAACGTCCCATAAGGGCAAGTAAAGATTTTCTTCTCTTGATCCTCCGGTGCAATAGAGATTTGATTGTAACCCGAATAGCCATCACGAAAATAGTACCATCTTTTTCCTTCGAGTTTATCTAACATCTGGTTCATGAAGGGCATAGGAAAATGGTCCTTCTTATTCCATGCATTTAGTTTTTGGTAGTCCATACAAACTCTCCATCCAGTCACCCACCTCATTGGAACAATTTCGTTCCTCTCATTGGGCACTACTGTCATTCCTCCCTTTTTGGGCACACATTGGACAGGGCATACCCAATTACTATTTGCAATAAGGTATATGACTCCAGCATCCAACTACTTAATAATCTCCTTCTTCACTACCTCTTGCATATGTGGATTCAACCGTCTCTAGTGCTCAATACTTGGCTTGTGATCGTGCATGAGTTGGATTTTGTGTGAACAAATACCGGGATGGATCCCAGTAATGTCTGCAATAGTCCAACCAATAGCTCATTTGTGCCTCTTCAAAACTTCCACCAAACACTGTACTTGTTGCACATCAAAATTCGATGCAATGATTATCGACAAAGTTTCATCTCTTCAAAAGAATACATACCTCAGATGAGGTGGTAGAGCCTTAAGCTCTAATTTTGGGGCCTCTTCAATAGATGGTTTCGCAGGTGGAGACTCGCGATTCTTTATATCTAACTCCAATTTCTTTGGTTTGAACCAATATTTGCTTCGTCCAAGTGCCGCAGCCAAAGAACCATACTCTTTAATGCCATCACTCTCAAAATTCATGATCACTGTCGCTAGTGCCTCACCACCTAGGCGCTCTTCGATTTGTACCTTAGACGTACTCTCAACCCTGTATGATATAAAAGATACAATTTGGAGCTCAACACTCTGCTTTATGGACCTACAAATGTTGAATGTCGCCTATTCATTGTTCAACCTAAACTTCATCTGCCCTTTATCCATATCAACCAAGGCGCGACCGGCAAGGAACGGCCTCCCAAGAAAAATAAGGACCTCAAAGGCCACCTCACAGTCAAGAATCACAAAATCGGCCAGAAATATAAACGACTCCACCTTCACGAGCACATGATGGAGTATCCCGATGGTCCTTTTCACTGTTCGATCAGCCATCAGTAGCTGCATTGCAGTGGGCTGTGGGTCACCCAAACCAAATTTCTTATAAATGGAGAGAGGCATGATATTTATGCTTGCACCTAGATCACATAGTGCTTTAGCAAAGTGTAATAATCCGATAGTACATGGAATATTGAACGCTCCCGGATCTTCCTTCTTCTGCACAAGAGACCTTGTGGCAATAACACTACAATGTTGCATTGGGTCATCATCTTTAAAGCTTACCGATCTCTTCTTTGTGACCATATCCTTCATGAACTTCGCATACCCAGGCATTTGTTCTAATGCTTCTATCAAAGGGACATTGATGGAAAGTTGTTTCAACCTAGTGATAAAACGTCGGTATTTACCATCCTCGGTCTTCTTCACTAATCTCTGAGGAAATGGTGGTGGTGGTCTAGGAATGGGGATCACCTTTTGGGGTACCACTTCTTCTTTCACCGCCTTGTCCACCAATTCACCACTAGTTTCCACTAACTCTTCATATTTTCTCATTTCATCTTCTACCACAGACGACATAGGTGGATCAATGGTTTGCTTACCTCCTCGAGTAGTGAATGCCATGCAATGTCCATCATTTTTATGATTTTGAATTGTATTGCTAGGAAGAGTTCCAGGTTGGCTTGGGTTCACTATAGTAGACAATTGGGCCATTTGTAATTCAAGATGGTTAATCGAGACCATATGTGCATCCACATTTTGCCTGATATTAGACAAATCACCCCTCAATTCCTTGGCGTGCTCATCACTAGAATCAAACCTCCTCATCATCTTCTGCAACATATCTTCAATTTGCGCCATACTACCTTTACCATCCCTAGGAGCCACTTCCTGATTTTTAGTGTCACATCCGGGGAGCACCCCCTAGATGTAACACGGCGTACTTGACCTCTCAGAGATCTTATACAAGCCCATAGTTATCATTCATCGCATTGACATAGTAAATTTAGCGGAAAATTTAAAACTTTTCATAGCACATCATATGCTAGAAACTTCATCTCATATATAGATAAAACATAAGCCGTAATACATTTATAGACCTTAAGTCTCTTTGCCATCTTAGACACAACAACTTTAGAGTACATTAGGGACACGGCCCATAAGACACATTACATAACTATACAACATTTAAAGACTTTACATTAAAGACATTAGTAGGACATCCTAGAACTTTAAGGATCCCTTTCATTGAGCTTGGGAAACATCTATCAAGATCTTCACCATTCAAGACATCCTTTAAGCATCCATAACCTACACTTTGAGTAAAAAGTAGAGAAGAATGGGATTAGCACAAGAATGTACTAAGTATGGCAACCATGCAAAAACATGCATTAAAAAGGGACATTTTCTTGTAAATCATATTTCATGCTATTTTGAGTAAATCTTCATAAAACCTTTATCAATAGCATTTATAGCAATTACATACTTCATAAAAACATATTCAAAGGCAAAACATCATAGCAAAGCACATATAGAAGTTGAGTCCAAATCGAGGTCACTTTACAGTGAACTCAATTTCCTTTACAGTGAACTCTTCCTTTTAATTCATTAGCCTTTCAAGGAATCCTTTAGGCATACTTGGTGTCATGTATCACCTTAAGACCACAAGAGAAAACCATACATATCATCTACACAAGACAACACATACCATCATAGAAATATAGTACAACATAGACATAGCTAAGCCAAGACCATAAGGACATTACAATGAACTCCTAGTCAATGTGCACATATAATTATTTTAATTCACATTGAACCTTATGAAACATAGCTCATGCCCCCAATCTAAGTCTACTAGTGCAATGTACATGTAAGGCCCCATAACCTCACACATACTTATTACCCCTATCATGAGACCACAAGCATTTACATCCAAATCATATATCAACATAGTAAGAGAATACAACTTCATTTATGTCAACAATCTTCATTATATAGTCATTAGGACTCTCATAGTGCATATAAGAATAAGACCATATCACATAGACTCAAACCATGCACATCTTCATAACAAGTATACCAAAACTACATAATCATGCATATGGACATAAACGTAATCATACACATTAAGTCACCTTCCTAGGACTTCCTAAGGAGCTACTTGTGCAATGTCTAGATGGGTTCATTACTTCCACCTATCCTAAGTAACTTACCTTAAGTCCTCCTAGTTAGGATCCTATTCATTACTTCCATTGTCCATTTTACTTTAGGGAAACTATAGCCTCAACCGACACTAAGACCATGGGTGCTAAACATGGAATTTGGTGTTGTAGAGCCTTACACCAATGGAAGGTGTTCCTACCTAGCCAAGGTAGAAAATTAACATATATCCTAGCATCCTAAGTGAATTCAATTTGCTAGATCCTATGTGGCAAGCATAGTTTATGGAACTAAGAGATAGGTATTCCCTCTACATACCATTTGGTAATTGGGGCCTCATCTCATGAGAAAACATGGGTGAATATTCTTCAAAGGAAAGTCAACACCTCATGTGGGTCCATAGATGAATATTCCTCAAAGGGAAGTCAACACTCTACAAGGGACAAATGGTGAATATTTCCTCAAGGAAAAGTCAACACCTCTCAATGTCAGGTTCACTCGGTGCTAATCTAAGTTCCCTTTATTGAAAAGCCTTTAATTATATTTTCATAAAACACAGGCTTAAGATATTCATATGTATGTATATGCTTATAGCATATTCAAGCACCTATCTAGTTTTAGAGTATTTTTGGGCACACCTTTCAAGGCCCCTCTCATTTACTAGATCATCATCCATGTGTGTGAGTGTATAAACATATGTGAGCAAACCCTTCACATAACACATTAAAACCACACATGACCATTTATCAATGCATGAGTTTATAGGCATAACTATATGAGCAATCCTTTCATATAAACCTACTAAAACACTATGCGCATTCATACTTCATCATATCATATACATCATATTCATAACATGTTTATATATTCATCCTTCATGTACTTAGAAACAAAACCTAGGAACTATACTATCAAGATACACATGTGTAATGTATAGACAAGGTCCCATACCCTTGCTCATACTAGTACACCTATCAAGTCATCCTAGTAAGGTAATACGAATCATACTTTCATGAACATCACTTTAATATGCATAGTAGTGGACACTAGTGAATATGAGAACTACCTTTCATTTAGACACAATGACCTATACTACTTGTAACATGCACATAAGTGAGAGTGTGTGTACATTGGTCAATATGATCACATAATGGCTATCAACAACTCATTGAGGCGGCCACCCTCATAGAACCACAATACACATAATAGCATAGGAGGCAAAGACAAGCTACACATTATAATTAAGACTCCTCTCTTTAGCTATTTACACAATCATATAATGGTACATGGGTAAGGGACTATTAACCATTTTAATACATCAATGGAAGCACCTATACATTACCCTAACATGGATATACACACGCTTATAAAATAGTCACAAAACCTAAATCACAACTAGAATAGGAAAGTAGGCATAAGTTTCTCATAGTATCATCTTAAGCACATGTTCATAAGTTCATCAATTTGCCTTCAAAGCCATGGTCAACACATATATGATGACATAAAGTAAACACCGCCACCATAAGTGGACCATACCACACAATGCAATACAAGGCTTCATCAACATTACTATAGAGAAATAGAGAAGTAGAAGAGTAGAGCAATTCTTACCAATCCTTTAACCTTTGGTCATCATTTACCTTTACTACTCTTTCATCCATAAAACAAGTATAGGGCAGTAGCTAAAGTACCATAATCATAAAAGTAACCATATACAATTTGCTACAAGATCATATCACAATCTAATACAATACATCACATATATACTAGAAAGTAGAAGAAGATAGATCTTTAACCCAATTCTCTTGCATTGATCATCAATTATATTTAACTAATAGCATAAGTCTAGGGCAGCAGCTAACCAGATAACTACATCAAAGGAATCATGCTTCATCTATCCACAATTCAAGATCACATCATATACATAGTAATATCAATCGATTGACTAGAAGACTAGATCAATTCACATAAGCCATCTTTACTTCAATCATACAAGATTCATATTCATAATTCAATCATGATACTAACCTAAAACAGTAGATACAACCAACTTAACATGATCGAAATCCACATTAATTCAATTAGAAACCAATGTTACAGTGAACTATGGAAACTAGGCTAAACATGCTCAAATCTTCATACATTGACTCTCATGGATCCTTCAACATCAATTCAACATAAAATTCATGTAAATAACAGCATATACAATCACTTCAACGTAATAGAATCATAATTCAATCGATAGAAAGTCAAGATCACAAAGCCCATGCAGGGCTAAAACGTTTGAGTGAAGGAGCATAGGTTCATCATGCAATTGGAGTAAAATTCATGTTAAAACCACTTTATTAACTTCAATTAATCATGATTCAATCGTTCAAAACCTTCTTAGAAAGAACCCATGGTAGATTGAAGAAGACATGGTTTGATCATAATTTTCTTCTTTGAAATCTTTGATAATGGCTCTCTAGATGAAAAGATAACTAGATATGAAGATCACCATACCTTAATATTCATTAAGACCTCTAAAACTTGATGAATCACCCATAGAAATCTGAGCCCCAAGCAGTTCTTGAGCTTCACCAACAATGGTGGTTTTAGAGAGAACATTTTTGGAGGGAAGAGGTTAAATCATGTGAGGGGATTTGGGAATGGGTGTTTCACGTTTTTGATAACTTATATACACCCAAAATTAACTAAATTAATCCCTTAGAGCCAGGTTAGGACGTGGGGTGAATTTCCTATTCACCCCTTTAATGAAACAGACGCTGTCTGCAAATTACATTGCACCATCGACGGAGGCAATGACAGGGCGTCGTCCTCACAACGGACCGTGCCTAGCTTCCGTCGATTGGTACTTCGCAAAATTATTGGCTTGATACCTGCCCAAGCCAACTGAAAGTCAACGAGAGCTGGCCAACAGGCCGTTGGTAGACCAACGAGCTATCGTTTGGTCCGTCAATGGACACTGCCCAGGCAGTGTCTTCGACCAGCCTTGGGTCCTTCTTTTGGGGCCTCTTGTGGGGCCCTTTAGAAGTCATACCCAGACGTTTCCGACGTGATTATAAACAGTAACAAGTTATAGACCTGTTACATAAATTTCATCCAAAACAAACACCGACAAGACGTCCAAACAGGCCAAGCCCCATCATGACACACGTTGAACGTCTTAAGGGCTATCTTTTGAACGCCTTGGACGTTCTTGGTCATTTGACCTCCAAACTTCATAAAACTTCATATACTATCATTTTACATCATTATAAACTATTTTAAGACTTCATAAGCTCATGAATCACACATAATCACATAGAACCACATACAAGGCATTTAGGTGACTTAGTCGTCGAACATTTCGGTCGACCCTTGGCGTTTGACTTCCAAATCACTTCAAACTTTATACACTACCTATAAACCATAATATAAGTCATTTTAGGACCTTATAACCTTAAGACGAACATGTTAGGATCTAGACACCCTATCTCATTTTGGGGTCTTACATTTAGGTGGAACATAGGGCCCACTTCGATCATTTCTATTACCATAGTTACCCCGGTTGAAGTTGTTGTCGTGGTTGTAGTTTCCATATTGAACATACTGGCCCTCTCTGTTGTAATTCCCATAGTTCCAACCTTGATTTCCTTGACCTTGGCTCCAATTCTCCTGATTTGAGCCTTGGGTGCTTGGTCAGAAACCCCCCGTCTGCTCATTCACTGCATAAGTATCCTCTTCATAATAGTAGTCATCCACTGTAGGTGGTGGTTTAGTCAAGTAATTCACCACATTTACCTTCTCTGCACCTCTAGTGACATGTTTCAACACCAACCAAACCTCAGTCCTCATTTGAGCCATCTCTTCACGAATCTTATCTACGGCCAGATTGTGTGTAGCTTGCACTACAAAGGTATTTATCCCAGTGTCCGACTTTCTAGTGCTCCAAGCCTTATTATTGCGAGAGATCTTCTCCAACTTCTCTGCGATATCTGCATATGTGCACTCACCATAAGAACCACCCGCAATTGTATCAAGCACTACTTTATTATTATCATCTTGTACCCGATATAAGTAATCTTTAAAGGACTCATCATCAATGTGGTGGTTTGGGACACCTCTCACGAACGCAGTAAATCTGTCCCAAGAGCTACTCACTGACTCCCTAGGTAGTTCCACTAAGTTATTCACTCTATCTTTGTGGTTGAGATTTTTGGACACCAGGTAGTACCGTGCTAGGTGTCACATCCAGTGAGCATCCCCTAGACGTAACCGGCGTCGTCCTCTTCGAGCACTAATACTAGCCTCATAGCATTCATCATAACATTCATTGGCTAAAATATGCGGAAAAATTAAAACTTTTTGACTATATCAAATCGGAGGTTTACATAGACCCCTACATACGCATAATAGTATAATATCGAGTATACATAGACCCGTTCGTATCGGAAGATTACTTAGTCTTCTACTTTTACTTCATACTCATATATAAGATAGAATTACAGTCATAAAATCCGTCTCATCTCATAAACCATCTAAAACGACAATACAACATGGGCATATCCCTACAACAATAAAAGTAAGCCACATATAGGCTTTATACAACATTGTCTTCAAATGAAAGATAGAGTCAACATAAACGTCATAATAGGTAAACAATCCATAGGTAGAATATCGGCATCATCCTCGGGAAAATGAGGACCTACCACTTGGATGATAAGAGTATCCAAGCCTTCTTCTCAATTTCCTCGAACCAAACCTCAACGACCGGAACCTAAAGTGTTTTGGAAAAGGAAAGAAAATGGGGTTAGTACGCCACATGTACTAAGTATGAGACCATATGCACATATAACAACCAAACATGCTAAAAAAGTACATTTTAGTTAAATCATGCCATTTCATATCTTTATGCACAATCAACAAATAGACCAACCAATTAACATGCTTAATCAAGTCAAAGCAACCATATGCATATCATATACTTGAACCCATAATCTCACATAAACCTAACATCAAGTAATCACATTACAAGCATAGATAAGAGTTAATCATGTGAATAGTAAAGCAAGACAACCAAACATAACCCTTATAAAGCCACAAGTGCAATGACCAAGCAAAGCCCCATAATCCTACTTAATCAAGTAACCGAATAAGAATCATAAATAGTAACTTACTTCACCTAACATAGCCTTCAACATACATAAGTTCATACTTTAACAATAAATACCAAATGCATGTTCATAAGCGTTATAATCATCACGTGAAGTCATTTACCTTTATTATCATTTACGTACATAATATTGACCTCCTAAAGCTCCTATCAAGGCAAACTAGTGCAAGACCTAGGTAGAGTCTCATACCCCTACCTAAGCTAAGTCTGACCTCTCAAGTCACCTTAGTTAGTCTATACATCATTACTTCATTTTAGGTTAGCGAACACTTGCCTTAACCGACATAGACCACATGAGCTAATGTGGAATCCAGTTTCATAAACTTTACACCGATGGAAGGTGGTCTACCCGCCAAGGTAATACCTAACATAAACGTAGCTTTCTAGGTAAATCCACTAGCTAGTCCTCCTATGGTGGCAACATAGTTATGGAACTTGGGGCATCATAGGAAATATAACTCTACACCCTATTTGGGTCATGAGGCTATCCAACCCGTGAGAATTGTAATGAACCCTACCTTCCCTTTATGGAAAAGTGTCACCCTCTCACATACAAGATCACTCGGTGCTAAGATAGTCCCTTATTGATATGTCTTTAATCTTTATTTATCAATCATAACTTAGTTTATGTCATAGGGTCTAGTCCTTGTATAATCATCATCATAATAGCTCAATAGGAATTGCATGAGTACAAGCCTTTCATCACAATTCACATAAGTAAGGTTAACACTTTATAGCCTTTCATAATAAAGCACATTTGGCAATCATCGTCACCCTTATTACTTTACATCTTAATCAACCTCACAATCATACCAAGACATTTCAATTCAACATCATACCAACCTATAAATCCTAAACAAGGCATGCTCCAAAACAATCATCATGACTTAATCACAATTAACCATAATTGAAACAAAGGATAAGGTCACAAGACTTACCAAGTCTTCTTCATAATTTCACCATCACCAAGGTCTTACCATCAACCCTTACTTCAACCCAATTAGGTCATCAAATCACCATAATTCAATAACCAATGTAATCACAAGTATAGAAGAGTCACTACTCCACAATTTAATAGTAGATCAAAGCTTAGGATTTAGTCAATTCATCATACCCTAGATCACCTATCAAGAACTAGCATGAAAGACTAATAATCATCCTAATTTGTTCATAAACAGAATATCAACATCATATACAAGTGATTCCACCCCTAAGCAAGTCAATTGAATGAACAATTTACAGTCTAAGTCAAGAACACAACCTAGGGTTAAGGACTTGGGAACATGTTCTTCAATTTAGGCAGGATCATCATCAATTACTCCAATTAAGTTAGAATACATGTTAATCAATTCATATCAACCTAAAATAAATATCAACAACTCAATCCATATCATCAAATTCGGAATTGGATGAAACCCATTAGAAATCACTAACTTTGAAATCAATTTGGATGAACCCTTTGAGGAAAGAGGTCTCAAAGGTGAAGAGATCCCATACCTTATTGTATTTATGAGAAATTGAAGATGAATCCACCCTTTTCTAGCCCCCAATTCACCTCCTAGACTTAGCTTCAATGGAGTCTTCCAATAGAGAGAGAAAGTAGAGAGAAGGTAGACAGATTTGTTTTTTAGTTGTGTTTAGATTAAGTGAGGTTAAGGACATTATAGGGTGACTAACTAACTTAATTAGACCTCCATTAATCACTTAATTAACCACCTAAACCCCTAACTAACTTAATGACTTAATTAAAACGTCACTAAAACTGACCTGACCTCACAGGCGAGACCCCGTCGATGGTCCGTCTGTGGGTCTACGGACTGGCCCCTCCTCCGTGCTGCACGTCCATCGTCTCGGTCAAAGACTTGTGCAGTCGGGGCCTTCCTCCACCAGGCCAAGTATGGGAAGACGGAGTCATCGACGCCCCATCGATGCACACAGCCACCACCTGGCCAAGTGTGGAGCAACGGTGGCACCAACGGTCCGTTGGTCCACCCACGGACCGTAAGCCAATCCGTCGATGCACACTGCCCAGACAGTGTTGCCAATCCCACAAGGGTCCTCCTCAAGGGCTCTTGGTTGGTCCTTGGGGAGTCGTACCCAGACGTTTTGATCATAAAACCTTTCTAACACTTATTACACACCTTTCCACAAGATTTCGTTAAATTTCAACTCTTAAAAGCTAGCCAAATAGGCCAAGGCACCCTAGCACCTCTTTGGACCAACTTTCGGACGTCTTGGACATTCTTAAACATTTTGGTTCCAAAACTTCCTAAATGACCTATATTCATGAAACTAACCTTAAAAATAGTGTCTAGACTTCCCGACACTTATGTTAGGCTTCATAACATGTCATACATTTTCAAAATGTTACATTATCCCCTCCCCCTCCCTTAGGAACATTCGTCCCCGAATGACATTAAAATTCTTTTCAAGGAAGGAATAGACACAAGACTAGCAGCCCAACCAACATCATTTCAATGCAAAACTACACATATCATTTCAATCAAGGCAATTCAAAACTTCAATTACCAATATGAGACTCAACATCACTTCATGAGGTACTTCCTTCGCACAACAACCATTTGAGCTCAACATGACAAATATGAGTCAATTAGTTTCAAGTTAAGGTTATCAACATGATACAAAACATTTCATAGATACTCAACATGTCAAAATGCACAATATGACTCAAAACAAGCCAAAAACAAAATTTCACATTTTTGGACGCAAATCACTGGCAGTCATTGTAATGTTACTGCCCTTACTTTGAAAAATTCAACTTTTGCACATTTTCACCCAACAATCAAAGGACTTCAATTCCTAATCAAATTTAAACTATTAAAAAGAATGACTAACATCAATCATCAAAAAGATGAGGATATCGGGACTTCATGTCGGCCTCAGCCTCCCATGTAGCACCCTCAACTAAGTGGTTCCTCCATAACACTTTTACGGATACAACCTCTTTGTTCCTTAACCTTTTCACTTGTCTATCAAGAATTTGAACCGGAACCTTCTAATAAGAGAGGTTATCCTTGACTCCAAGGCCATCAATAGGAAGAATGGACTCGGGATCACCCACACACTTCTTAAGCATAGAAACATGAAAGACTGGATGAATCGAAGCCAATTCACTTGGCAACCTCAACTCATAGGCCACCTTACCAACCCTTTGCAAGATCTCATAGGGACCCACATATCGAGGGCTCAACTGTCCTTTCTTTCCAAATCTAACAACCCCTTTCATAGGAAAAATCTTCAAATACACTTTGTCACCTTCCTCAAACTCAAGATCCCTTCTCCTATTATCGGTATAGGACTTTTGCCGACTATAGGCCATTTGCAACCGATTCCTTATTATATGAACTGTCTCCAAAGTCTTGTAGATCAAGTCGGGACCAAGAATTGAGGACTCACCGACTTCAAACCATCCAATAGGAGACCTACACCTCCTACCATACAAGGCTTCATAGGGAGCCATGGAAATGGATGAATGAAAACTAGTATTGTAAGCAAACTCTACCAAAGGCAAATGCTTATCCCAACTCCCTTTGAAATCAATGACACAAGCTCTAAGCATATCCTTAAGTATTTGAATAGTACGTTCCGCTTGACCATCCGTTTGAGGATGAAAGCGGTACTCAACTTAACCTTAGTACCCAACCCTTCTTGAAATGACCTCCAAAACCTAGATGTGAATTGTGCACCCCTATCCGATATGATGGATAACGGAATACCATGGTGACACACAATCACATCTATGAAGATCTTAGCATAATCCTCCGCCGAATAAGTAGCTTTGACGGGAATGAAATGAGCGGACTTGGGCAACCTATCAACCACCACCCAAATGGAGTCATACCCTTTTTGGGTCTTAGGCAAACCTACCACAAAATCCATATTGATGGCTTCCCACTTCCAAGTAAGAATTTGGATTTCTTGTAGTAAGCCACCCGGTTTTTGATGCTCGGCTTTCACTTGTTGGCAATTTGGACACTTAGCAACAAACTCCGCTATGTCCCTTTTCAAACCTTCCCACCAATACACCTCTCAAAGGTCATGATACATCTTTGTTGACACCTGATGAATGGAATAATGGGACCCATGAGATTCCTCAAGGATACGGTTCCTCAAATCATCAATATTAGGAACACACAACCGCCCTTGATATCTCAAAACACCATCCACCCTAAGGAGAAGGACTCATTAAACTTGCCAAGAACCAATTCTTTCAACTCTGTTAATGGTTTATCAAGGTGTTGTTTAGACTTCACCTCAACAACCAAAGATGATTTGGAGTTATGATGGACCATGACACCACCATTTGAAGAACCTTCCAATCTAACTCCCAATCTAGCCAATCGATGAACCTCTTTCACTAGGTCCCTTTTGGCCTCATCAACATGAGACACACTACCCATAGACAAACGGCTTAGAGCATCCGCTACAAAATTTATCTTGCCTAGATGATAAAGAAAACTCATATCATAGTCTTTCAATAACTCAAGCCATCTTCTTTGTCGGAGATTCAACTCCTTTTGGGTAAACACGTATTGGAGACTTTTATGATCAGTGAACACATCAACATAGACACCATACAAATAATGCCTCCAAATCTTCAAAGAAAATACCACGGCCGCTAACTCAAGGTCATGAGTGGGATAGTTCCTCTCATGCACCTTAAGTTGCCTAGAAGTGTAACAACCTGAAAATAACTATGCGAAGTAAATGTACCTAGAATGCATGGATTAGACCGGGTTCACACGGCTTGTTGCGCGTAGAAACAGACCTCAGAACCTTTGCACTAGCCAAGCCGACCAACTTGGTGAGTTAGTTGAGCTAGGTAAGGTGAGAATCAAACATGTAGGGCAACCGAATATGAAGATTTACCCGGAGGAGTCTTAACCGAACTTAAAAAGGGGTAATCTTAAGTTTGGAGGGTCTAGGGGTAAATGGTATTTTCCAAGCTAAGGGTAGTATCATAATTACCCCAAATAATTAATTAATTAATTAATTAATATGGTTAAGGGGCAATTTGGGTAGAGGTGGCCGAATTGACCCTTTAAGCAAAATCTAGCTCCACCCGGGTTCGAGCCTTGGTGGAAGCAATGATTAAATTGATTTAATTAGTATTTAAAGAATTAGTTAAATTAATTAATATCTAATTTTCTGATTTAAGTGAAGAAAAATCAGATTTTTTAATAATAAAATTAAAAAAAATTAATGAGGAGTCCTAGTTTGACTAAGTCTCCACCTAACTCTCCTAATCCTAATCCTCTCATTCTCACGTCTCTCACTCTCATTCTCACGTTTTTTATCAGTAAAATATCTGAAATTAATAGTTCTTCATTTTTGAAGAACTTACACACAAAAACTCAAACGAAAAGCTAAGCTAAAAACGAAAATCAACAACATTCTTCTCGACGGATTGTGTTTGGGATTTTGGTGGTGAGGCAGTGGTGTCTTGGGAATTGGCATTATTGTTGAATGACATTAAGGTGTGGGTTTTCTTCCCTCTTGGTCCCTTTCCAAAGAGACCCCTAAGTTCAGCTTAATTCCAGTCAAAAAAAAAAATAATATTGTACCCCATTGCATGCCCCTGTCATTAGATCCTTTTAAAGATTTAAAGTATGCGTTGGTATGACTTCTGGTAGATGATTTTAGGGCTGGTTGTGATTACATGTTTGAATGTGTATTCGGGAATTATGTGAGAAATAAAAGATGTGTTCCGAAAAAGTGAATTACGTTAACTTGATTGTGCATGTGTGTGCCGTGAGTTAGCCATGGTTTCAAGCATGGATTTTACATGTTAAATATTGTATTTTATGTATATGAATATGTTAAAAACGTGATGTTCATATGAGTTCAAAGTTGCTGAATTAAATGATAATTCTTGATTTAAAGTAACCTTAAAAATGCACCTAAAGATCTCCCTAAAAACTACTCGAAATGTCTTGATGTTTAACGTGAAAGAGGGTGAGAAAATGGACTGCAAAAAGGTGATTTAAATTCTCAAAAGTAACCATGAAAACTCACCTAAAGATGTACTAGATGTTACACGAAAATTTGTCCTAAATCTAACATCTAAAAGTTGAGAAAATGGACTGCAAAGAGGGTGAACAAATTTCAAACATTCTGGAAATTTGTTTTTGGGCAGCTTATTGTAAAGAAAATCCACGTTCAAAAATAATTTTTAAATGCTTGAGGTCAGTGGGGATTGAACCCAAGACCTCACCATATACATTTTATAAAAAATAAATAATAAAAATGTGGTAAGGGGGATTCGAAATGGGGTAAATCTCAAGTGAAAAGTTAGGGGGAAAATGAAAGAAAATTAAGTGAGGCGTGTGGGGTTCGAACCCACAACCTCTTGGCAGGATGAGAATGTAAGGAGAAAATGTAAATTAAAATAAGGTGAGGCTGTGGGGATTCGAACCCACAACCTCTTGGCAGAATGAGAAGGTAAGGAGAAAATGTAAATTAAAATAAGGTGAGGCTGTGGGGATTCGAACCCACAACCTCTTGGCAGGATGAGAAGGTAAGGAGAAAATGTAAATTAAAAGAAGGTGAGGCTGTGGGGATTCGAACCCACAACCTCTTGGCAGAATGAGAAGGTAAGGAGAAAATGTAAATTAAAATAAGGTGCGGTTGTGGGGATTCGAACCCACAACCTCTTGAATAGATGAGAGAGTTAGGAGAAAAATAAAGGAGGAAAAATATATGTGGTGAGTGGGGATTGAACCCACAACCTCTTGAATAGATGAGAGAGTTAGGAGAAAAATAAAGGAGGAAAAATAAATGTGGTGAGTGGGGATTGAACCCACAACCTCTTGGATAGGTGAGAAAGTTAAGAGATAAATTAATAGAAAAAGAATGAGCTTGTGGGGGATTGATCCCACAACCTCCTTGCCTTAAACGAGAAAGAGAGGACGAAAAGAAAGGAAATATTATGGGAGTGATGGGGATCGAACTAGGGTCCCCCAAATCAGAAAAATACAATTATCAAGTTTAATATAAGATGAAGTGTTGCTCAAGGGATTTGAAATAGGGTTCCCTTGCCCAATTCCGTATTGACACATAAATCTTACGTGATTAAATATTTAATAAATGCTGCCCATAGGAATCAAATTGTAACCTTGGCATACTTACAAGATGCATAAGTCTTGTACCACATAATCTTGGGCAATATAAATCACTTAAATGAACTATGAATGAAGCATCATGGCTTGTGTGGGTGGACTCATAAGTCCAGCATACGTTTATAAAGTAAGTGAACCTAAGATGTTATTTGATGAATGATGAGACCCCAGAAGGGTTAGTAAGAATGTGAAACACACTAAAAGGCCAAGTGCATTGGCATATGATGAAATGAACATTTACGTAAAAACGGGTGAGTAATTATGAAGGGCAAATGTGCTAAGACTAATGAATGTGGTGACAACATGATAATAGGCTAATGCGAAACATGAGAGCAATCTCAAATGAGCCTAGTAAATGTTACCAAAACGTACTCATCTATGAGAGTGTAAAGTTAATGAAGAGACCAGTCTCTATAAACACTCTAATGAAAGTATTAAAGTTAATGCATACTTAATACTAATGATGAGATGAGAAATCATCTAATGAGCAATGATGTCCTCATGCTAGAAGCCAGCTTCTATGATGTATGAGATGAATGTAATGGAACTTTATACTAAGCACCGATAGGCTAGATATGAGTGGCGATTCCTTCTTTCAGGAAGGCAGAGGTTCGTATAATTCTCATGAGATGAGACTGTCCGTCCAGACGGGTATGGGTCTCCTTATATCTCCTAGTCTTTGAACCTATGCAGCCAACATAGGGATCTAGCAGGGTTCAATCCCCTATATATGCTAGCATGTTTTTGGTTTCACTTTGGCCGGTGATTCCACCTCTTTTTGGTGTGGGGTAGACACAGGATTTCATGGAGCTCACATGATCTATGTTGGTTAAAGTTAAAGTTCCCAAGTAAAGAATGAGGCCAGCCTCATGTAATGCACACAATGAAATAAACAATACCAAAGGTGTTTGGATAGGATAATCAAGAGGTGAACTAGACTTATGTAATGACACTAGGTCATTCTTAGTCATTGCACAGTGAACCCAATGAGAGTCTTAAACTACATCCTAGGTATAGCTGGTGTTTACACTAGCCTATGAATGAAATGAAATGAAGTACGTATGAATGAATGAAGTGGACTCTGTGTTTGCTAAAGAAGGCTCCCTAGTTGAGGTCCCATATGTTGAGCCCTCATTTTGGGAAGTCCTAATGTTAAGTCCATGATTCCAAGGTCTCATGGCATATGAACGAATGAAATGAAATATGATATGTGCTATATGCAATATGTTATATGTTGTGTGCAATATTATATGTATGATGATGCATGTTACTCTCATGGCATGACTTTCCTAATCCGATTTTGGCAAGTCCACTGACTTGACCTTCCATAATTCATATCGTTAGGAAAGAGATCTTCCTAATCATGCATGTCCTTGGTGTGTGCTTGCATATACCCATACTTAGTACAAGTGTGTACTAATCCCATACAACTCTTTACTTTTAGGTGCAGGTGCAGCTGGACGCTAGAGCTTACGAGTCGACGTTGGAGTTATCCGGACGTGGAGCTTTCATTCAGATTTGGTAGGCCCTCATTCTTCGAGGACTCTTACTATTTTATTCTAGCATTAGACGTAGACATTAGCTAGTGGAGTATGTTTCACTAGTGTTTCTTTCCCATATTTTTTCAGACATTGTATTGGTGCCGTTTTGGCAAGTTTACGTTTAATGCAGTATTGAACTATTTCTTTCATTTGATGATCTCAATATTAGATGGTTGATTGTGAACGCCTATGATGTTAAGTAGAATATGTTTCATATGAAATAAGTAAACAAAAAGTTCAAATTCTCTGCTAAAACTAACCTAGATGAAGTAACGATGACGTAAGTAGGCTTGTCAGCGACCTCTGATAGGTCAACAACGTCAGTCTCGTCTGGGGTCTAGACTCCGGTCGTGGTAAGAAGCATAGGCAATAACCTTCCCATGTTGCATAAGCACACACCCCAAACCAACACGGGATGCATCACAATAAACCACAAAGCCCTTTGTACCCTCCGATAATGTCAACACCAGAGCCAAAGTAAGCCTATCTTTCAATAATTGGAAGCTCTTTTCACATGCTTTGGACCACTCAAACTTCTTACTCTTTGGGTCAAAGTAGTCAAAGGAGATGCAATGGACGCAAAACTATCAACAAACCTCCATAATAACCCGCAAGACCCAAGAA
Organism: Solanum sitiens; assembly: GCA_016801875.1. Lineage (NCBI taxonomy): Eukaryota > Viridiplantae > Streptophyta > Magnoliopsida > Solanales > Solanaceae > Solanum > Solanum sitiens. Next base: position 790,850 of record JABWTJ010000335.1, read on the forward strand.
ACTCCGTATGTCGGTTGGAGTCAATTGTCTCGGCCAATTCCTCACCGCTTTTGTTTTCCTCGGATTCATGATTTATTTGATCAACTCCAAGGGGCAAGCTACTTCTCCAAAATTGACTTGAGGTCGGGGTATCACCAAATAAGGGTGAGAGGTGAGGATGTACCAAAGACGGCTTTTCGGACTCGTTATGGCCACTATGAGTTTCTTGTTATGTCCTTTGGTCTCACTAATGCTCCGGCGGCGTTCATGGACATCCCTTAATCCCTTAATTAACCACCTAAACCCCTAATTAACTTAATGACTTAATTAAAACGTGACTAAAACTGACCTGACCTCACAGACTACACCCCGTTGACGGTCCATCTGTAGGTCTAAGGACTGTCCCCTCCTCCGTGCTGCACGTCCGTCGTCTCGATCAAAGACTTGTGCAGCCCGGGCCTTCCTCCACCAGGCTAAGTATGGGACGACGGAGGCATCGACGCCCCGTCAGTCCACTTACGATCCGTTGTCCATTCCGTAAGTACTCCCACACCAGGATGTGGCTAAGTGAGGAGAGACGGTGGCATCGACGGTCTGTTGGTCCATGCACGGGCCATCGGTTTCCCCGTCGATGCAGACATCCACCACCTGGCCAAGTGTGGAGCAACGGTGGCACCAACGGTCCGTTGGTCCACCCACGGACCGTAAGCTAATCCGTCGATGCACACTGCCCAGGCAGTGTTGCCAATCCCACAAGGGTCCTCCCCAAGGGCCCTTGGTTGGTCCTTGGGTAGTCGTACCCGGACTTTTCGACCATTGAACCTTTCTAACACTTATTACATACCTTTCCACCAGATTTTGTTAAATTTTGACTCTTAAAAGCTAGCCAAATAGGCCAACGCACCCTAGCACCTCTTTGGACCAAATTTCGGACGTCTTGGACGTTCTTAAACATTTTGGTTCCAAAACTTCCTAAGTGACCTATATTCATGAAACTAACCTTAAAAACATTGTCTAGACTTCCCGACACTTATGTTAGGCTTAACGACATGTCATACGTTTTTGAAATGTTACATTATCCCCCCCTTAGGAACATTCGTCCCCGAATGACACTAAAATTCTTTTCAAGGAAGGAATAGACTCAAGACTAGCAGCCCAACCAATATCATTTCAATGCAACACTACAAATATCATTTCAATCAAGGCAATTCAAAACTTCAATTACCAATATGAGACTCAACATCACTTCATGAGGTACTTCCTTCTCACAACAACCATTTGAGCTTAACATGACAAATATGAGTCAATTAGTTTCAAGTTAAGGTTATCAACATGATACAAAACATTTCATAGAGACTCAACATTTCAAAATGCACAATATGACTCAAAACAAGCCAAAAACAAAATTTCCCATTTTTGGAAGCAAATCACTAGCAGTCACTGCCCTTACTTTGAAAAATTCAACTTTTGCACATTTTCACCAAAAAATCAAAACACTTCAATTTCTAATCAAATTTAAACTATTAAAAAGAATGACTAACCTCAATCATCAAAAAGATGAGGATATCGGGACTTCATGTTGGCCTCAGCCTCCCATGTAGCACCCTCAACTAAGTGGTTCCTCCATAACACTTTTACGGATACAACCTCTTCGTTCCTAAAAATTTTCACTTGTCTATCAAGAATTTGAACCGGAACCTCCTAATAAGAGAGGTTATCCTTCACCCCAAGGCCCTCAATAGGAAGAATGGACTCGGGATCACCCACACACTTCTTAAGCATAGAAACATGAAAGACCGGATGAACCGAAGCCAATCACTTGGCAACCTCAACTCATAGGCCACCTTACCAACCCTTTGAAACATCTCGTAGGGACCCACATATTGAGGTCTCAACTTCCCTTTCTTTCCAAATCTAACAACCCCTTTCATAGGAAAAATCTTCAAATACACTTTGTCACCTTCCTCAAACTCAAGATCCCTTCTCCTATTATCGGTATAGGACTTTTGCCGACTATAGGCCGTTTGCAACTGATTCCTTATTATATGAACTGTCTCCAAAGTCTTGTAGATCAAGTCGGGACCAAGAATTGAGGACTCACCGACTTCAAACCATCCAATAGGAGACCTACACCTCCTACCATACAAGGCTTCATAGGGAGCCATGGAAATGGATGAATGAAAACTATTATTGTGAGCAAACTCTACCAAAGGCAAATGCTTATCCCAACTCCCTTTGAAATCAATGACACAAGCTCTAAGCATATCCTTAAGGGTTTGAATAGTACGTTCCACTTGACCATCCGTTTGAGGATGAAAAGCGGTACTCAACTTAACCTTAGTACCCAACCCTTCTTGAAATGACCTCCAAAACCTAGATGTGAATTGTGTACCCCTATCCGATATGATGGATAACAGAATACCATGGTGACACACAATCACATCTATGAAGATCTTAGCATAATCCTCCGTCGAATAAGTAGCCTTGACGGGAATGAAATGAGCAGACTTGGGCAACCTATCAACCACCACCCAAATGGAGTCATACCCTTTTTGGGTCTTAGGCAAACCTACCACAAAATCCATATTGATGGCTTCCCACTTCCAAGTAAGAATTTGGATTTCTTGTAGTAAGCCACCCGATTTTAGATGCTCGGCTTTCACTTGTTGGCAATTTGGACACTTAGCAACAAACTCTGCTATGTCCCTTTTCAAACCTTCCAACCAATACACCTCTCTAAGGTCATGATACATCTTTGTTGACACCGGATGAATGGAATAATGGGACCCATGAGCTTTCTCAAGGATACGGTTCCTCAAATCATCAATATTAGGAACACACAACTGCCCTTGATATCTCAAAACACCATCTACCCTAAGGAGAAGGACTCATTAAACTTTCCAAGAACCAATTCTTTCAACTCCGTTAATCATTTATCAAGGTGTTGTTTAGACTTCACCTCAACAACCAAAGCTGATTCGGAGTTATGATGGACCATGACACCACCATTTGAAGAACCTTCCAATCTAACTCCCAATCTAGCCAATCGATGAACCTCTTTCACTAGGTCCCTTTTGACCCAAAAGAGTAAGAAGTTTGAGTGGTCCGAAGCATGTGAAAAGAGCTTCCAATTATTGAAAGATAGGCTTACTTCGGCTCCGGTGTTGACATTACCGGAGGGTACAAAGGGCTTTGTGGTTTATTGTGATGCATCCCGTATTGGTTTGGGGTGTGTGCTTATGCAACATGGGAAGGTTATTGCCTATGCTTCTAGGCAACTTAAGGTGTATGAGAGGAACTATCCCACTCATGACCTTGAGTTAGCGGCCGTGGTGTTTGCTTTGAAGATTTGGAGGCATTATTTGTATGTTGTTCATGTTGATGTGTTCACCGATCATAAAAGTCTTCGATACGTGTTTACCCAAAAGGAGTTGAATCTCTGACAAAGAAGATGGCTTGAGTTATTGAAAGACTATGATACGAGTGTTCTTTATCATAAAGTTTGTCACATTCGGGGAAGAGGATATTTGTTTTTGATTGTGACTTTGTTGAGTTGCCGGTAATCAATACACATTCTCAAGGACCCATCTTTCTTCTTCACGAACAAGACCGGAGCACCCCATGGGGAAATGCTAGGCCTTATAAAGCCCTTTTCTAGAAAATCTTTAAGTTGTGCCTTCAACTCCTTCAATTCGTCCGGAGCCATTCGATAAGGAGGAATCGAAATACGGTTTGTTTCCGGTAGCAAATCGATACCAAAATCAATTTCCCATTCGGGAGGAATACCGGGAAGGTCATTAGGGAAAACCTCAGGAAATTTACTCACTACGGGGACCGACTCAATGGGAGGAATTTCCGAGTCAAGATCTTGGACTCTCACTATATGATATAGGCAGCCCTTAGAGATCATTTTGCAAGCCTTCAAACAAGAAATAATACGACCTCTAGGAATAGAACTTCCCCCCTTCCACTCAATAACGGTTTCATTTGGGAAATTGAACCTAACTACCCTTGTCCTACAATCAATAGTGTCAAAACAAGAATGCAACCAATACATACCCAAAATAATATCAAAATCAAGCATATCTAGTTCAACTAGATCAACATTAGAAACTCTATTGGGCAACATGATAGGACAATTTCTATATACCCTCTTAGCAACAACCGACTCACCCACCGGTGTAGACACTAAGAAAGGCTCATGCAAGACATCGGGTAAAGTATCAAACTTTTTAGCTACAAGAGGAGTAACAAAAGAAAAACTAGCACCCGGATCAAGTAAAGCATAAACATTAATAGAAATGACTCGTAATATACCGGTCACAACATCAGGAGAGCTTGCTCACCCCTAGAACGAAGAGCATAGAAGCGATTCTTCTTTGGAGCATCAGTAGAACCACCTGCTTGACCACTCTTCTCTTGCCCCTTCATGTTAGGACAATCTCGAATATTGTGTCCAACTTTACCACAACTAAAGCATTTATCCGTACAAATGAGGCAAGTACCGAAATGCTTCTTTCCACACTCACCACAAGTAGGCTTCTCATTAGGTGAATTAATACTCTTCCCCTTTTGAACTCTCGGTTTTGCCACCTTATCATCACGAGTCTTAGGGAACTTGGATGGAACTTGATTTGAGAACCTCTTTTTGAACCTAGGCTTGTCTTGAATCTCAAGCCTACTCTTGGAAGAATCCCTTTCAAAGGACCTTGTCTTCTTAGCATCTCTTGCCTTTCTCCTAGCCCGAGCTTCCTTAACTATTCTAGCATGCACCATAAGCCGAGATATATTCATATTATCATGAAGCATGGCCGAATGACATTCTTCTTGTATATCATCCGATACTCCCATCACAAAGCGGGTCATCTCATCCCTAGGATATGAAACCAAGTAAGGAGCATATTTCGACAATTTAGTAAACTTCATAGAATACTCAAGAACACTCATACCTCCTTGACGAAGGTTGATGAATTCTACCACTTTGGCCTCCCTCATCTCTCTAGGAAAGAATCATCAAGAAATGCCTTTTTGAAAATCTCCCATGTTACCGGTCCACCACGAAGAGGCCGATTATCCCTCCATTTAACATACCAAGTGTGAGCCACATCTTTGAGTTGATATGTGGCTAACTCGGCCTTCTCACTCGAAATCAACCCCATGGCAAAGAGAACCTTATACACCTCATTGATGAACTCTTGGGGGTCCTCATCAACCCTAGAACCATAGAAGGTAGGAGGATTCATCCGAGTGAAGTCCCTTAGTCGAGAAGCCATAGTAGAGACTTGTTGAGGGGCTCGGTGAAAAACCTCCCGATTGGCTTAGGCTGTCATATCTTGAGCTTGGAGAGTGGCAGCTTGAGCCAATTGGAGAAGGGCATCCCTTATGTCTCCATCCATCAAGGGTGTAGGGTTGGCCTGAACTTGCTCAACATTAACCCCCTCTTCAAGTGGGGGATCTTCTTCAACACGTGGAGGAGCAACCTCCTCCTCAAGCCTCCTAGACGCATTCCTCCGAGTATTCATTGCCTATAACCAAAATACAAGGTTAAGACAAAAGCACATAATAGTTACTCTAGAGGCACGACTTTGGATTTCCAAGAAAAAAGAGATTCATAAGCATCATATAGTTCCTATTCATAAGTGTGGCGTGCTTCACAATTATGAGTATGAATCTACATAGACGTGGTTGAGAGAGACGTAATTATCAAGGATATTTAACCTCATGCTCTGATACCAAGTTTGTCACATCCGGGGAGCACCCCCTAGACGTAACCGGCGTCATCATCCTCTTCGAGGACTAAGACTAGCCTCTTAGCATTCATCATAACATTCATTGGCTAAAATGTGGAAAAATTAAAACTTTTTAACTATATCCAATCGGAGGTTTACATAGACCCCTACATACACATAATAGTATAATATCGAGTATACATAGACCCGTTCGTATAGGAAGATTACTTAGTCTTCTACTTTTACTTTATACACATATATAAGATAGAATAAGAGTCATAAAATCCGACTCATCTCATAAACCATCTAAAACGACAATACAACATGGGCATAGTTCTACAACCATAAAAGTAAGCCACATATAGGCTTTATACACCTTTGTCTTCAAATTAAATATAGAGTCAACATAAACGTCATTATAGCTAAGCAATCCATATGTAGAATATCGGCATCATCCTCGGGAAAATGAGGACCTACCACTTGGATGATAAGAGTATCCAAGCCTTCTTCTCTATCGCCTCAAACCAAACCTCAACGACCGAAACCTAAAGTGTTTGGGAAAAAGGGAGAAAATGGGGTTAGTACGCCACATGTACTAAGTATGAGACCGTATGCACATATAACAACCAAACATGCTAAAAAGGACATTTTAGTTAAATCATGTCATTTCATGTCTTTATGCACAATCAACAACTAGACCAACCAATTAACATGCTTAATCAAGTCAAAGCAACCATATACATATCATATACTTGAACCCATAATCTCACATAACCCTAACATCAAGTAATCACATTACAAGCATAGATAAAAGTTAAACATATGAATAGTAAAGCAAGACAAACAAACATAACCCTTATAAAGCCACAAGTGCAATGACCAAGCAAAGCCCCATAACCCTACTTAATCAAGTAACCAAATAAGAATCAAAAATAGTAACTTACTTCACAAAACATTACCTTCAACATACATAAGTTAATACTTTAACAATAAAGACCAATTGCATGTTCATAAGAATCATAATCATCATGTGAAGTAATTTACCTTTATTATCATTTACGTACATAATATTGACCTCCTAAAGCTCCTATCAAGGCAAACTAGTGCAAGACCTAGGTAGAGTCTCATACCCCTACCTAAGCTAAGTCTAACCTCTCAAGTCACCTTAGTTAGTCTATACATCACTACTTCATTTTAGTTTAGGGAACACTTGCCTTAACCGACATAGACCACATGACCTAATGTGGAATCCGGTGTCATAAACCTTACACCGATGGAAGGTGGTCTACTGCCCAAGGTAATACCTAACATAAACGTAGCTTTCTAGGTGGATCCACTAGCTAGTCTTCCTATAGTGGCAACATAGTTATGGAACGTGGGGCATCATAGCAAAAATCACTCTACACCCTATTTGGGTCATGAGGCTATCCAACCCGTGAGAACTGTAATGAACCCTACCTTCCCTTTATGGAAAAGTGTCACCCTCTCACATACAAGATTACTCGGTGCTAAGCTAGTCCCTTATTTAAATGTCTTTAATCTTTATTTATCAATCATAACTTAGTTTAGGTCATAGGGTCTAGCCCTTGTATAATCATCATTATAATAGCTCAATAGGAATTGCATGAGTACAAGCCTTTCATAACAATTCACATAAGTAAGGTTAACACTTTATAACCTTTCATAATAAAGCACATTTGGCAATCATCATTACCCATATTACTTTACATCTTAATCAACCTCACAATCATACCAAGACATTTCAATTCAACATCATACCAACCTATAAATCCTAAACAAGGCATGCTCCAATACAATCATCATGACTTAATCACAATTAACCGTAATTGAAACAAAGGATAAGGTCACAAGACTTACCAAGTCTTCTTCACAATTTCACCATCACCAAGGTCTTACCATCAACCCTTACTTCAACCCAATTAGGTCATCAAATCACCATAATTCAATAACCAATGTAATCACAAGTATTGAAGAGTCACTACTCCACAATTCAATAGTAGATCAAAGCTTAGGATTTAGTCAATTCATCATATCCTAGATCACCTATCAATAACTAGCATGAAAGACTAATCATCATCCTAATTTGCATAAACAGCATATCAACATCATATACAAGTGATTCCACCCCTAAGCAAGTCAATTGAATGAACAGTTTACAATCTAAGTCAAGAACACAACCTAGGGTTAAGGACTTGGGAACATGTTCTTCAATTTAGGCAAGATAATCATCAATTACTCCAATTAAGTTAGAATACATGTTAATCAATTTATATCAACCTAAAATAAACATCAACAACTCAATTCATATCATCAATTTCGGAATTGGATGAAAGCCATTAGAAATCACTAACTTTGAAATCAATTTGGATGAACCCTTTGAGGAAAGTTGTCTCAAAGGTGAAGAGATCACATACCTTATTGTCTCTATGAGCAATTAAAGATTAATCCTCCCTTTTCAATCCCCCAATTCACCTCCTAGACTTAGTTTCAATGGAGTCTTCCAATAGAGAGAGAAAGTAGAGAGAAGGTATAGAGATTTGTTTTTGAGTTGTGTTTAGATTAAGTGAGGTTAGGGACTTTATAGGGTGACTAAATAACTTAATTAGACCTCCCTTAATCCCTTAATTAACCAAATAAACCCCTAACTAACTTAATGACTTTATTAAAACGTGACTAAAACTGACTTGACCTCACAGACGAGACCCCGTCGACGGTCCGCCTATGGGTCTACAGACTGTTCCCTCCTCCGTGCTGCACGTCCATCGTCTCGGTCAGAGACTTGTGCAGCCGGGGCCTTCCTCCAACAGTCCAATTATGGGACGACGGAGGCATCGACTCCCCGTCAGTCCACTTACGGCCCGTCGGCCCTTCCGTAAGTACTCCCCACCAAGATGTGGCTAAGTGAGGAGGGACGGTGGCATCGACAGTCCGTTGGTCCATGAACGGGCCTTCGGTTTGCCCGTCGATGCACACAGCCACCACCTGGCCAAGTGTGGAGCAACGGTGGCACCAACGGTCCGTTGGTACACCCACGGACCGTAAGCCAATCCGTCAATGCACACTGCCCAGGCAGTGTTGCCAATCCCACAAGGGTCCTGCTCAAGGGCCCTTGGTTGGTCCTTGGTGAGTCGTACCCAAATGTTTTGACCATAAAACCTTTCTAACACTTATTACACACCTTTCCACCTGATTTCATTAAATTTTGACTCTTAAAAGCTAGCAAAATAGGCCAAGGCACCCTAGCACCTCTTTGGACCAACTTTCGGACGTCTTGGACGTTCCTAAACATTTTGGTTCCAAAACTTCCTAAGTGACCTATATTCATGAAACTAACCTTAAAAACATTGTCTAGACTTCCCGACACTTATGTTAGGCTTAACGACATGTCTTACATTTTCGAAATGTTACACTAGGAACACATCCCTCAACTGATCCCAAGTATAGATAGAATTATAGGGCAACTCAGTAAACCATATAATAGTCTCTCCCGTCAGTGATAGAGGGAACACTCTCAACCAGATGATGTTCATATCCAAGTCTGCCCTTCCTACACACCTCTTGCACACTGACCTCGGTTTGGCGATGTGAGCATGTGGATCCTCATACGGTAGCCCTGGAAAAAAAAACTTGTGGTGAGCATCTGCATCAAGCTACTAGTTACCACGAATATGTGACCCTGCGGTAGAGGAGGTAGGACAAGAGGCCCATCAGAATCAGTGATGTTAATATTGCCCCTATAGAACTCTTGAGGGCGTGGGACGGGAGATTCCATCCTCGAAGCATCATTAACTGGGTTTCCCAGAAAAACTTGGTTGTGAGCATCAATCGGTGGAGGAGTTGACGATTGATCCCATAACCTAGATTAGTTGGGTTCTGTTGATTATTCATTCTTTGGAGTGTCCACTTAAGTTCAGGATCGAATGGAAGTGTTGGTTCTCCTCGGCTCCGTGTACTTGGCATACACTAGATCCAGACTTGAGAGAAACAAAAACAAAACAAAGAAGTAAAATTAGGAAATTGTTGACTAAAATTTAGTAATGTTATTAAAGTTAATCCAAAAGCCATTTTCCCCGGCAGCGGCACCAAAATTTGATACGCTTAAATTACACTTCCCTAAAGAAGTATAAGCGGTCGTATCAAGTAAAGAACCCAACTAGTAGGTTGGGGTCGATCCCACGAGGAAAATAGTTTAGACTTAAACTTCAATATATGATTACTTCTATTTAGTCAAGTCTTTTCCAAAAACATCTAATTAAAAGGGGGGGGGGGGTTGTGAAACAAAAGTATTGTAATATTTCTAAGTAGAACAAGTAACAGAAGTAAATCTTTGGTGTTTATCAAGTTGTGAGAGAAACTAGGGTGTAAGTGTTCCCCATAGGTTCATAATGCCGTATTCCTAGCTACAACAATTATTCCCTAGTGTTTTGCATGCAAGTGATAAGTTAGGTATCTCTAAATCCTTGGTCTGGCATTTAGAGAATTTCACCCCATACCTTTGTCCGGCTACGTGTGTGAAAATTACTAACCCTTACCTTTACTTCATATTAAGCATTGTATTCGATGTTTGGCTTAGTTATTACTTCGCGCCAATCAAGACTAGCATATTAGATAGTATCCCATTAGATCTATGTTGATTATTCTTTAACTATTAACTACCCATTTGGTCCGGCAAGTAGTAATAAGGCGAGTTCTAACGTGTGCACTCGTTAAAAAGACTTCTAAGCGAAAGAATTTTCAATGCATGCAATAACCTATTTGAGAATTGTTATTAAGCTAGGTTTTCTTTGTTAATCACCCATGGTTCTCACAACCCTAGTTCTGGATTTAGTTACCCATGCCTAGAAGAACACAATTCATAGTGGATAAACAATAAATCATGAACTTACTTTGACAAATTCGAAGAAAATTTAGAATTCAACTTGAAACCACAAAATTCACTTGAAAACCAAATCCGAAAATTTGAATTAATGCCCAAGTTGTAAAAACAAATCTCCAAGAACAAAAATAAGAAAGTAGTAATCGAATCCAACCCCAAAAACGAGGTTTTACACCCTATTTATAAAAAACATTGTCCTAAAATAAAAGGAATTCAAATAAGGAAAGTTGTCCAAAAACGCGACTTCAATCGACGACCCCCACAGACGGTCCGTCGATTTTGCCTCCGTAAGTCCAGACTTACCATCTTTTTTAGCCTTCAACTTGCATCTTCTCTGATCCAATCGACGGACCAACAACACGGTCCGTCGATTCACCTACGGTCGGTCGATGCTTCTCGTCATTCCATACTTAGCTTTTATTCAACATAACATCGGGTACTAGGACATTCTCTAATTAGGTCGACGAAATAACATGATGTTCTGTCAATCAATCGACAGACCGTCGATCCTTCCGTAGCCCCACAATTGGTCAGATTTCTCCGAGTTTCTCTAGATGCCTGAACTTCTAGTCGACGGTCACCATCTACGGTCCATCAATGGAACGACAGGCATTCGATGGCCTTCGTAGGTCACCTTTGCAATAATTCTCAGCTACCTTCTGTGTTTAGGTTTTGGACACCTTTCCTGCAAAACAAAGATAAAAACATGTTAAAATTACCACAAAAAAGCTCTAGACACACACCAATCTTTTAGGAAAAAGCATTGAAAGTACCGTGAAACCATGGTACATCAGTTTCCAATGCTAGGGATAAAATTAATCGTTATGTAACGGGCGTGTCCAAAGAGATGTAAGAAGAATGTCGTGCAGCCATGCTTCATGAAAATATGGATATTTCTAGGTTGATGTTTCATGCTCAAAAGGTTGAGGAGAGTCCTCTAAGGAAGAGGAATTGGGAACCTAAGATGGCAAAGTCTTTTGAAAGTGGTTCTTCTAAGAGTAGGATTGATGTTCAAGACAATCCTTAGTTCAAGAAGAGGTTTTCAAACCAAGTGTAAGACCTTGAAAATAGCTTAGGTGATCTAGAGCCTAACATGTTGGTATTAGTGTTCTAAGGTCCTAAATATGTTTAATATGTTGTATAGAGGCAGTAGCTAAAGTATTAGAGGTGTTGGAAGTCGAACGTCAAGGGACGACTAAGACGTTTGACGACTAAGTCACCTAAATGTCTAAAATGTGGTTCTATGTGTTTATGTGTGTTCATGGTGTTTTAAAGTTCTTAATAGAGTTATTATAGCATGTATAGGCATTGGTTAAAGTTTCGTGAAGTTTGGAGGTCAAACGACTAAGAACGTCCAAGGCATTCAAAAGATATGCCTTGAGTCGACCTTGTACGTCTAGGCGTGTTTCGTCGTGTTTTATGTGTTCGTTTTAAATGAAATTCATGTGATAGGTGTTAAACTCATAGACGATCGTATTTGGGTTGGAAACGTCTGGGAAATTATCCCCAAAGACCATCAAAGGGTCCTTGAGGAAAGGACCCAAAACCTGATGGCAGGCTGTCCCAGGCAGCCTTGGCGACGGAGCTGTCAACGGCCAGTCATGGCTGTGACGCCCCATCACAAGGGTTTCGTCGTGGTGGACTTGTCCAAGGGTGTAGGGGGAACCCTTGGCAAGCCACAGGATCTTGCAACGGATGGCCATGACGGGCCGTTGCACCCGTGACGCCCCGTCACAAGCCAGGCGTCGCAGCCAAGTCCCTGTGCGCAGATTTTCTGCCAAGTCAGGGGTGAATTGGTAAATTCACCCCACTTCCAAATAATAGTTTAGACGGTTTATTAAGGGTCTTATGGGTATTTTAGATGAGTATATAAGTGTTTAACACTTAGAATAATTCATTCTTCTAAAATCAAAACCCCAAAGTCTCTTAGAAATCCCAAAACCTCCATTGAAGACTCCATTGAAGAGGCAGCTTGGTGAGGGGTTCTTGAGTGGAAATTCTTCATCAAAGTGAAGAATTATCATCCTTGAGGTATGTCTTTTGATCCTTGAAACTTATTTCATCAAGGAGCCCAATCCTCAAAGTGTTTTACAAAGTTTTCTAAAGTGAATTGTCCAATTTCGGGATTCTACCATGGGTTCTTGCATAAATGATTTCTAAACATTGAATTATGATCTAATTGATATTTTATTGATGATTTCAACATAAATTACCTATGAACCCATGTGAATTGAAGAACCCTAGTTTTGAGTACTTATTGGGTTACTTGATATTAAGCTTATATTGATGAATTGTTGTGTAGTTTCTTATGGGCTTTCTAATGATATAAGAATTGTGTTCAATTGATATGTAATTGATATTATATTTTTAAACCTAGATTGAATTGATGTAGATCATTGAGTTTTATGGTTATTGCTTTGAATTGTTGTTCATGGCCATGGGTAAGGGCCTTGTGATGTTGAATTGGTTGAATTGGCATTGAATTGAAGTGTGGATATGGGGATGAAGGTATGCTGCCCCGTTTTCCTTAATTTGATATTAATTATACTTCAATATTATTGTGATTGGTATGGTCCACTTATGGTGCGGTGTTATGTGTTTAATTTGCAATTGATGTGGCCTTGTTGGCGTTACTTTATGCAATATTATGAGCATGGCCTTATTGGCAACTACTTGAAGTTATGTGGCTATTTGTGTAGTTGATGATGTGAGTATGTCATTACTTATGTACTTGTGAAGTTATATAGTCATGTATGTATTCTACTAGTTATGTTGCCTTAAGTGATCATGTTAGACTTTGTCTTGACATTATGAGTATAGTGTTAGGGTTAAGTCTTGGTTATTCCTACTTGACTTTATGAGTCTATGTGGAGTATATTAATGATGTTATGATCATATATAGGATGACTTGAAGATGTTAGGTTGTTTTAGAAGTATTTCTAGAATGGCTTGTATTATGGGTTAAAAGTGAAGTATGTGATGTCTTGTCTTAGTTGACTTGTATCTCTTGCTTGATGTATATATGATTATGGATATGTGATGTCTTGATATAGGGTGTTATAACTCTTAGTCCTGAATAAATAAATATAGGTGGAACCTTAATGATAAGAAGGTCAATGTTATGTGGAACCTTAAACCTAGTTGCGAGGTTATGAATTGTGAAGTAGTTAGCCGTAATGGTATCCTTCATGTTATGAGTGATGGACTTAGGGATGGTTGGCTGGAACGGCATCATATCATACCTTAGGAAAATCGCTATGAGCTTCTTGTCGCTAAAGTGAGATATGCCCTAGTGGAACTTGCTTTGGTAGGGTGAATGTAAAGGGGGTCATGAACTAGATAAGGACCTATTTATATGAACCTTAATGTGAACTAATCTATGAGAACAAAGGCTAGCACTGAGTGAGTATGAGTAGGGTTAAGTGGATTCAGTTAAAGAACAGACTGAATGCTTATTAAGCTCTTCATATTCCTTAACCATGTGCCTACATGGGATGTGTCCATGTTCTACCATTGGCAAGTAGAACAACCTCATCGAAGTAGGATAGAACTTCGGATTCCATGTCTTGCTACCATGGTCTATGTCGGTTATTGCCTATTCTCATCATGTGGAATACCTATTAGCATTAGATAAGTTTATGAGGTTTAGGTGGTGGTATGGGACGCTATCTAGACATTGCACAATAGACTTTGAAGGTGTTATGTGGAGTTCCTAGGTCTTGTCCAAAGACCATTATGTGATCCATTATGTGAGTGTCTTAGGTGATGTATGAGTCTTAATGAACGAATGACCTATGTTAGTTACTATGTGAATGGTTGAGTACCTAATCTAAAGTGACTTAAGCATTCCTTAGCTACAGTGTGAGGAGGACATGAAAGGATGGTCTCTTCATGTCTTATCTTTGGAAGTCTTGAGAATGACTCTAGTTAGGGAAGTTGGTTAATCTTGTTGACATGATCTAGACCTTAGGAAGTCTTAAGGACTATTTAGGTAATCTTGGAGAGGTCACTACACTATGGACTTTATCTTCTTGATTTACTTAAGTAGGTCTTTTGATAGGCTTTGGAAGGAGAATGTCTTCTAATCTAAGTGTTGGTGTGTTTAGTGAGAATGATTCTATTATAGGTAGTCTATAGGATCTCTTGTGTGTGTGTGATAGAGATTGTATGGGCGGTCGCTCCACACTCACTCAAGTGAACCTTGGAAATCACCTTTGGTAGATGAATCTTACATAGATGTTTATGATTGTTTTCTAAGTATGTATGTGACTCATCGTAGGTAATCTTAAGGGTCGTTTAGGCACATCTAGAGAGGGTGTATGGGCGGTCTCTCTTTGTGTGACTTAAGTGAATCTTAGGATGACTTTAAGTGAGGGAATTACATGCTAGGAAGACTTAGGGTGAAGGATGAAGTGATTCACTGTAACAGTGAATTAATTCACTGTACAGTGAATATAGCTCACTGTAAAGTGAGTTCTTTAAATGTTATTTTTTATTAAATGTTATCTTATGTGTTTCTTAATTAATAAATGATGTTCTTATGTTTAATCTATGATTTCTAAATGAAAAGATGCATATTTCCAATAAAGTCCGTTTTCATGATTTTATGCATATAGCCATACTTAGTACATGTGGTTGTACTAATTCCATGCTTTATTTTCTATCTGTAGTCCTTGGTAGGTAAGGAGCTTTGGAGAAGAAGACTTGGGCTTAGAAGAATCGTCCGAGTAGAAGAAGTTGAAGTATGTCCTCATTTGACTCGAGGGCATATATGTCATTTTATCTTTCTTTTATGAAGTATTGTAATAAGACTATGTTAGTTCTATTTTCGTATTAAAGTACTCTTGTGTCTTAAGATAATGAGATTGAGACTTAGCATTTCTATTACTTTTATATGAAAGAGGTTTTTAAAGACTATATTATGTTTTAGTGAAAAGTTTTAATTCCGCACTACTTTTCACTATGTATATGCGATGAATGATATGAATGAGGCTTGTCCTAGAACTCTGAGAGTTCGACGACGCCGGTCGCAATACGAGATTGCACCCTATCTTCTAGGGTATGGTTTCGGGTTGTGACACCAAGTCCATTCAAATTTCTCCAAGAATCGAAATGATAGAGATTCTAATCCTAAACCTCAAAAGGGGAGAAATATTGATCCACCAAGGGAAAGACCAACTTGTGGTATGTGGTAAGAACCATGTGGGTGAATACGTTGTTGGAACTAATAGTTGATATGGTTGTGGCAAAGGTGGCCATATGGTGAAAGATTGTCCTAATGTGAGAAGTCAAGGTAAGGGGAATAGTCAAACTCAACCAAGCGGTCCTAGTTTTGAAGCTCCAAAAAGGATCCGTTTCTATGCAGTCAAGGCTAGGGGTGCACAACAAAGGTCTCCCGACATTATCACGGGTATGCTACAAGTCTTCTCTATTAATGTTTATGCTTTGCTTGATCCCGGTGCTACCCTTTCTTTTGTTACACCTTTGGTAGCTAGGAAGTTTGATGCACTTCCCGATGTTTTGATTAAACATTTTTTGGTTTATACCCCAATAGGTTACTCTGTGGTTGCAAAAAGGGTCTATAGGAAATGTAATGTAATGCTGCCCAATAAAGTCACTCTTGTTGATTTGGTAGAACTTGACAAGTTTGAATTTGATATCATCTTGGGTATGGATTGTCTTCATGATTGTTTTGCTTCCATAAATTGTAGAACAAAGGTAGTGAAGTTTCAGTTACCTAATGAACCCATTTTAGAGTGCAAGGGGGGAAATTCTATGCCTAGGGGTCAAATTATTTCTTGCTTGAAGGCTGGTAAGATGATAGCCAAGGGTTGTCTATATCATGTGGTAAGAGTTAAAGATTTAGAATGTGTGCTGTGAGGGAATTCCCAGAGGTTTTTCCTAATGACCTTCCAAGAGTTCCTCCCGAACGGGAAATTGACTTCGGCATTGACTTAGTACCGGATACTAATCCCATTTCAATTCCTCCGTATCGGATGGCTCCGGCTAAATTGAAAGAGTTGAAGCTCCAAATCAAAGATTTACAAGACAAGGGTTTTATTCAACCTAGTATTTGTCCATGGGGTGCTCCGGTCTTTTTTGTTAAGAAGAAGGATGGGTCCCTTAGAATGTGCATTGATTATCGCCAACTTAATAAGGTCACCATAAATAACAAGTATCCTCTCGCTCGGATTGATGATCTATTTGATCAACTCAAAGTTTCTAGTTACTTTTCCAAGATTGACTTAAGCTCAGTATATCACCAACTTAGGGTGAGAGGCAAAGATGTTCCCAAGACAGCTTTCCAAACTAGATATGGTCCCTATGAATTTCTAGTTATGTCTTTTGGGTTAAAGATGTCCTCGGCAGCGTTTATGGACCTAATGAATAGAGTTTTTCGAGATTACCTTAGCTGATTTGTGATTTGTTCATTGATGATATTTTGATACACTCCAAGAATGAAAATGAACATGAGATTCACTTGAGGTTAACCTTGCAAGTCCTCAAAGAATACCAACTTTATGCCAAATTTAGCAAGTGTGAATTTTGGTTGAGGTCAGTTGCATTTATTGGCCATGTTATCTCTGGTGAACGTGTAGAGGTTGATCTGAAGAAGACGGATACGGTCAGAAATTTGCCTAGACCTTTGACTCCTACTGACATAAGAATTTGCTTGGGTCTAGCCGGGTATTATATAAGGTTTGTTGATGGATTTTCGTCCATTGCTTCTCCTTTGACAGCTTTGACCCAAAAGAAGGTGAAGTTTGAGTGGTCGGAAGCTTGTTAAAAAGGTTTTCAAGAATGAAAGATAATCTTACCTCCGCTCCGGTGTTGGCCTTACCGGAGGGTAATGAAGGCTTTGTAGTGTATTGTGACGCTTCCCAAGTGGGCTTGGGATGTGTCCTCATGCAACATGGCAAGGTGATAGCTTATGCTTCTAGGCAACTTAAAATTCATGAGAAGAATTATTCAACTCATGATCTTGAGTTAGCTGCTGTAGTTTTTGCCTTAAAAATGTGGAGACATTACATGTATGGTGTGCATGTTGATGTTTTAACTGACCATAAAAGTCTTCAATATGTGTTTACACAAAAGGATTTGAATCTCCGACAAAGAAGATGGTTAGAACTGTTGAAGGATTACAACATGAGTGTCCTTTATCACCCTGTCAAGGTCAACGTGGTTTAAGATGCTTTGAGTCATATCACTATGTGTAGTGCTTCTCATGTGAAAGAAGAGAAGAAAGAACTTGTGAAAAATGTTCATATGTTGGCTCGTTTAGGTGTGCGGTTAAAAGATTCTGCAAATGGTGGATTTATGGTCCATCATAACTCTGACTCATCATAGGTGGTTGAGGTAAAGTCTAAGCAACACCTTGATCCTTTATTAATGGAGTTGAAGGAGTCAGTAATTAGTAAGCTCAATGAGTCATTCTCCCAGGGGGGATGGTGTTCTTAGGTACCAAGGGAGATAATATGTACCAGATGTTGAGGATTTGAGAATCGAATTCTAGAAAAAGCCCATGGTTTTCGCTATTCTATAAATCCATGTGCCACCAAAATGTATCATGATCTTAGGGAAGTCTATTGGTGGGATGGTTTAAAAAGGGACATAGCAGAGTTTGTTGCAAACTATCCAATTTCCAACAGGTTAAAGATGAACATCTTAAACCGGGTGGTTTAACCCAAATCATGGATGTTCCTACTTGGAAGTGGGAATCCATCAATATGGACTTTGTTGTTGGGTTGCCTCGAACCCAGGGGCAAAATGATTCTATATGGGTTATTGTGGATAGGTTGACCAAATCTGCCCATTTTATTCCTCTTAAGTCTACTTATATTGCTGAAGATTATGCGAGAATCTACATTAATGAGATTGTGAGTCTTCAGGGGATTCTTTTGTCCATCATTTCGGATAGAGGTGCCCAATTCACTTCTCATTTTTGGAAGGCTTTTCAAAAGAGTTTAGGTACTCAAGTGAAACTTAGCACCACATTTCATCCTGAGATGGATGGTCAAGCGGAACGTACCATTCAGACCCTTGAAGACATGTTAAGAGACTGTGTTATTGACTTCAAAGGAAGTTGGGATGATCACTTACCTTTGATTGAGTTCTCCTACAATAATAGTTATCATTCGAGCATCTCCATGGAACCTTTTGAAGATCTTTATGGTAAAAGATGTATATCTCCGGTTGGATGGTTTGAGGTTGTGAGTCCTCACTCATTGGTCTAGAAATTATCTATGAGTCTATAGAGAAAGTTCGACTAATAAGAGAAAGATTGAAAACAACCTATAGTCGGCAAAACTCTTATGTCGACAATAGAAGAACAGATCTTGAGTTTGAAATAGGTGATCATGTCTACTTGAAGATTTCACCTATGAAAGGGGTGATGAGATTCGGTAGAAAGGGGAAGTTAAGTCCCCGGTATTTTTGTCCTTATGAGGTTTTACAACGGGTTGGAAAGGTTGCTTATGAACTAAAACTAACTAGTGAACTAGCTTCGGTTCATCCGGTGTTTCATGTTTCTCTGATCCAGAAATGCATAGACGACCCGGTGTCCATTCTGCCTATTGAAATTATAGGGGTGGATGAGAACCTCTCCTATGAAGAGGTTCCAGTTGAGATCGTATATCTCCAAGTCAAGAAGATGAGGAACAAGGAGGTTTCCTTCGTAAAAGTTCTATGGAGGAACCATCTTGTTGAGGGTGCAACATGGGAGGTCGAAGCCGACAGAAAGTCCCGCTACCCTCATCTATTTACTCCTTGAATTTAGACATTCCTCTTAGTAAAGAAAGTAATGAATAATATGATATTGACTTGTTTTCCTAAATAGGTGCATTTTTTGGTAAAAGTTATACCAATTTGGGTTTAAGAAAATGCTTTCAAACTCTATTCTTGCACTTATATAAAATATGTATGCATGTTGTCTTCCTGAGATTTTGTTATTTTTTTGTTTTGTTGTTCTCTTGAGAAGAATGTTAGCGTGGTAACTCCTTGATGTATTTTGAGCTCATGGTAATGTTGAGAAGGAAGTTCCTCACTATGTGTTATGAATATGGAGCTCGTATATGTTGTGCGTCATGAATTGAGTACTACGTGTAATGTTATGGTATGTATTGAGATGAGTTATGAAGTACTCCTATGAGCTGTAGCTCAGTATGATTTTATGTTGTTGTTGGTTGGGCTTCTAGTATTGAGTCTATTCCTACCCTCCAAAAGATTTGAGAGTCATTCGAGGACGAATGTTCCTAAGGGGGGGATAATGTAACACTCCGGAAATGCCATGACTTAGACTAGAGTGTAACCTATTTAATAATGTTTAAAATGATGTTTCCAGACCTATATTAGTGTAATAAGTTAATTTAGAAAAGGTTAGAGAAAAAATGACAAAGAAAGACCTTGACGTCCAGAAATTAGCTAATTTGAACTAGTTGACGTCACTATGTTTTGTGAAGGTTTCGAAGTGTAAAATGAAGTCCAAAACTTTTAAAAAGACTTTGGATTGGTATTATGTAGTACAAAGGGTCCAAACATCTGGTAACGACACCTCAAGGACCACCCGAAGGGTCCTTGGGGAGGACCCTAACATAGGTAGGCAGGTTGCCAAAGCAGCCTGCGCGAACAAGATTGGAGCATAAGGTGTGAAACGCAGCCTACACGCAGGCTACAGCCACAAGAATTGAGAGACTGCCTCGCGACACGCACCTCACTGTCTTGACCCAAATTTTCAGAAATATAATGGGAATTGGCCCTGCGACATGCAGCCACTTCCCATAATCGTTAGTCATATTTTTGGTAATTTAACATCATAAAAATAACCATTTAAGTGAAGGGTCTTTTGGGTATTTTATTGGGCAACTATATATGGATTATAGGTCAGTTTTAGACAACTTTAACACGATCCAAATCAAATCAAACGAATTTTCTCATCTCTCTCAAGAAACGCTCTCTTTTCCAAACTCCATTTAAGAACAAGAAGAGCTTATGGAAGAAGACGAAGACTCCAAGGTTTACAATCAAATTTCATGGATTATTCGTCCATAAGGTATGGGTTTTTCACTCTTGGGATTCCTTTCCCCAAGAGGTCCTTTCAAAGATAGTTTTTCAAGAAACTCAATTCTAGGGTTTTTACTCTACAAAACAGGTTTTCTTCCTAACTCTAGATTTATGACTATCGATGAAAAATAATGGTTTTCTATTGTTGATTTCACATGAATTGTTGAGTATGTGATTAATAAACTTTGAATCTCGTGTGATTCATGATCTCTCTCTAAATAATGGTCTTGATTTGGTTGTACTTACTACTTGATAACATGTAAATGTTGGGATTGGAACTAAGACTTGAATGAACTCTTTCATAACCCTCTCCCTTATCCTACATTATAAATAGATCTTGTTTATCAGTTGAAGAGTTAGTATTGACTATGCTATTGAGTAATTTCACTATGTTATTGTTATGATTATTGGAAATTGAACGTAAGTTCTTTAATAAGGTACTTGGAAGCAAGAGGTAAGTCTTCTAAAGTTGTGATTTCTCTATGATATTTATGTTACCCTATGAATGATGATAATATGCTAATGAAGTATGCATGATGTTGCTATGAATATATGTTGGGCTATAAACATGCTAAATGTGAGATCATGATAAGAATACGAAAATGCAAGTTTATGATATCCTCTTGTATGCTTTACATAAGGTGATTATGTTATGTTAATCTCACATACGAAGGGTTATGATGAAAGGAAATTCTCATCTAATCCTAAATAGCTCATGATCATGTTTATACAAGGAATTAATCTCCTTTGACCTATGATAAGTTTATGATAAAATACAGCTTAAAGGTTATTCGAGAAAGGGACTTAAGCTAAGCACCCATGAACTAGATATGAGGTGTCCCTTCCCTAGTTGGAAGGTAGGTTCACAATGATTCTCAAGAGATAGAGGCTGCCATGTAATGTGGAACTATGTGTCTCTATTACATCTCCTAGTTCTTGTATGTTGCTACCATAGGATACTAGCTAGTGGATCCACCTAAAAATCTATGTCATTTTTGGTTCTACTTTGGCCGGTAGACCACCTTCTTTCGGTGTGAGGTTTTATGACACCGGATTCCATGTTTAGCTCACATGGTCTAATGTCGGTTAAGACGAATGTTCCCTCATGTAAAATGAAATACAAGTAAATGGATGTTGACTAGGGTGACTTGAACAGTCTACTTAGTATAGGTAGGGGTATGGGACTCTACCTAGACATTGCACAAGTTGACTCTAAGGGATATCCTAGGAGATTGTTCTTATGTAATATAATAACATGAAAGGTATGATGCTTATGATGCATGTTGTTACTCTTATATGAAGTTGGTTATGTTGATGAACATGTTATTTGTCTATATTGCTTTATGAGGTGATGGCTACTTATGTTACAAGTTATATGAAGCAAAGCTTTACTTATAGTCTCCTATTTTATCTACTTGGTTGTGTGGGGTTATGGGGCTTCACATGACCATTGCACTTGTAGGTTTGGGATGGGACCATTGGTGAGTGTTTTGTATGTTATGTTTATATGATCTTTCAATATGTAAATGTTAACATGACTCTATGATAATATGTCTTTGATTATGATCATGATGTATGTTGATGAAATCCTTAACTTGTATATGTTTTATGGTATGTACATTGAAGACATTCATATGACTTAACATACTTTCTAAAGAAATGATAGATGATCCTTTTTCATGCATGTCCTTAAATGTTAAGTGCATATACCTATACTTAGTACATGTGGCGTACTAACCTCATTACTTTATATTACTACAAATGTAGGATCCAGCCATTGAAGATTAAGAAGTTCGATTGAAGAAGCTTGGAACTCTTTCTCCAAGTGTTGGTAGATCCTCATGTTCGGGGATGCTACCTCTTCATTATTCTAGCTTACGAAGATTTTAGTAGATTATAAGAATACTCGTATTTCCGTTTATGTTCTTTGGAATCTTTTGCATTAAGGCCTATATGGCATATTGACTATTTATTGGCTAATTCCAGATTCGTAATCTTTAGATGATTTAATACATGTGAGACAAGTTTTTACAATATCGTATGCTAATATGAATGTTAAGTATGAAGTCTAAGTATACTTCACATAGTATTAAATGTTTTAAATTTTTCCGCAATTTTAAGTGATGACATGTTATGACGAATGTTAAGGGCTTCTCTGAGTCCTCTGAGAGGACAACGACGCCGGTCGCATCTGGGGTGTACTCTCTGGTTGTGACACAATAACCACAACATAGTTCATATACACAAAGTAGACATGGATACTATTCCTAATAACAAATAAAGCCACTTATCACAATTAAGGCACATTCAACATTCTCAATACATACTACACATTACTTTTCTTATCACCTTAACTCCTTTTCATCAGCAACCCTCAAGTAATACTTAGTACTATACATCACATTAAGGTCGCCCAAGATAGCCTTTCATAGAGATGTTCATCAACACAACTACAAATATTCATAAAGTCATAAGCACAACATATGACATAACCTTCACATAAGAACCATCACCTAAGACAACCTCCAAATCTCACTAGTTCAATGTACAAGTAGAATCCCATACTACTATCCCTACCAATTGATCCTAGGAAGTCACCCCAGACTTACGCACATCTCACTCAATAACATACCACACATGCATTTAACCTTAGACATAAGATCAACATACTTCATCAATAATCATATAAGAACTCTTTCATTCTTTACATCTAAGTCATATCTCACTTAGTTCGTATCATTGATAAACCACCTCCACAACCCCTTCACAAGCTTACTTGTGCAATGTACACATGGAGTCCCATACCCCCACATATATCAAGCAAACTCATTTAGAAGCCATAAGTGAAGTTCACTTGCATCATTATAATTCATGTCTTGACATATGTAAAATCAACCTTAACATGCATTCATATTTCCAATAAATGAACGATAAATCCTTACTAGCCTTTACTCTAAAATTCCTAGTGATTCAACATTCTTGACTACTAGCCTTACTCTGAAAGCTCACAATCATCAATTACCTTTAGATTCTATGGCATTCTAATCACATTATTTACTATAAGGTGGTTCTAATCATAACTCATCAAAAGGTTCAACTTCTATGCTCTAAAATTAAAGATCCATTATACATAATAAGGTCTAGCTCAATTCATGATTATATGTTCCTAACCTTGAACAATTAATATACGTTACATTGATTTTACAAGATGAGTTATAATTCTTTTATTTCACCTTTCATGGTATTAACTCAAACAATATCAAATTCATCTATTAGACTAGTATTAACCATATAAATCACATGATTTCATCATAATATATTAATTCAGTGCTAATACAATCATAATTACATATTATACCTAGATTTGAATCCTACCTAAACCTTACCCACAATGTAGAAGAACCCCGAGCTAGAATTGGGTCTTCGACTTCACAATTGGGGAAAATCTAGGGGGATATATAGGTGGAATAACCCATAGATGATTAATCTTAATTAACTTGATTTAAAGCCTAGCAAAATTTGGAAAATATGAAGGAATTGTGACCTAGGTTACAGCCCTCGTTCTTCTTCTTCTTCACATTTAGAGGGAGGATTTTCTTGAGGAGAAAAGTTAGTTATAATTTGGGTTGGGGATTCTTATGAAGTGTTAATGGTTTTTAATAACTTAATAACCCTATATAAGTATAATAAATCAATATAAACCGAACCTACACGAAACTAACTAAAATAGGAATTAACTAAGCTAACCCTTTCCTTAACAGCAACTAGGTTGATTGGCTGACCTTGACTCACACCCATGACCTAAGAATCGTAGGTTACTCTACTGTCTTCTGTGAAGGTACGTAGTTCATGAACTGCAACTCAAAAACAAAAGACAACAAGGGTCGTGATTCACGAGCGTGATCTACCAAGCGTGGATGGACCTACGGCCATAGGTTCCATCAGTAGCTAACTAGAAATGCAACTCTAGGGGACTATTTTTGGGGTCTTCCTCAAGAACCCTTGGTTGTACCTTGACGCCCTAACCCTAAAACCCTTTTTCTAATTACGGGTATCAATTTTACGACTTCATCCCTCTCACCAAACTCTAAAACTCTTATGAAAAACTCTAGAACTCTCTACTTTAGCCACTAGTTTCTGCAACAATATGTCCCCCTTAGGATCATTCGTCCTTGAAGACCATCATACATGCACTGCATCTAAATGCACACAACCAAGGAA
Source organism: Solanum sitiens (assembly GCA_016801875.1). Classification (NCBI taxonomy): domain Eukaryota; kingdom Viridiplantae; phylum Streptophyta; class Magnoliopsida; order Solanales; family Solanaceae; genus Solanum; species Solanum sitiens. The sequence continues at coordinate 815,735 of JABWTJ010000335.1, forward strand.
AAAAACTATAATTCTAAAACAAAATATATTCAATGCAACACAAAGGAGTATGAACTACTTCTAACAACCCAAAAGACATGAGATTCTATATTTCTCAGTTTCAAAGAGGAATTACCATCTCCTAAATAAACATGCTCAACACACACTCAGGGATCCTAAATTCAATTTACTCTCAACATTTATTTATTCAACGACGAATCTTTCAAATCCAAACTAAGGCATGCTCATTACTTCATCTCATGAAGAATATATGAAATTCTACTAAAATTCACAACATGAGGCAAAATAATGTATACAAGCATTCCTAACAAGGACTGAGTATTTTCATGAACATGCACATGAAGATAACATGACAACACATAAACATAATATTACCTTACTTTTTAGGCACACTATCTCCCCTTGGAAGTAAGCCTATACAATCACTTCTAAACATCTGTCATGCTAAAGACAACCTCAAGTTCCAGTATAACAAGTCACTAAACACAAATATTTGGAATTGTCTAAACCATTAAAAACATACCAGAAGAAACATGAGGAGATCACTCTTTATCTTCTCTAGATTTGAGAGCATGAAACATATTCTTCTTTTGAGAACCCTCATCCAGACCACTAGAGGCAACATTCTTATCCTCCCTTCCCTAGCCTTAAGAATCGGGCAATCTCTCATTTTGTGCATATCCTTTCCACACCCATAGAAACCATCCATGTCGGCTAGGCACTTACGATAATGACTCCCTGTACACTTGGAGCAAGTAGACTTGGGCAATGGCAACCCACTACCCTTCTCATGGTCAAACCTAGGTTGTTGGAAGATTCTTGACTAGAATACATTTTTCAGTTTTAGGTCTACCTTATCCATCGGACTTAGCATTAGAAAAGTTCCAATAATTGTTTCTACCTCTTTTAACCTCCCTATTCATTTTCTTATGTTTTTGCTCCTCAATTTGTTGAGAATGCCCCATGGGACGAAAATATTCATACTTGGGATAAGCATTTCCGAACGACATTCATTAACTACAATGTCGGACATTCCTATCACAAACTTATTAATCTTAGGCCTCCAAACCCACACTATGGTTGAAGAATATTTGAATAGTTGGGTGAACCTAAGGGAATATTCTTTCACACTCAAACCCCCTTGATGAACGTTTATGAGATATTTCATCTTTAGTTCCCTCAGTTCTAGGGGAAACAACATATCAAGGAATACCTCTTTGAACCATTCCCACTCTATTGGGCCCTTTTATATCGTCCTACTATCTTTTTTTCATACCCAATTCGTGCAACATCCCTCAATTGGTAAGAATCTAGCTCCTCTTTCTCTACTGAAGTTAAACCAGTTATACCAATAACCATATACACCTCATATATAAAACGTTGAGGATCTTCCTCTATTTTGGAGGCATAGAACTCCAAAGGGTTAATTCTCAAAAACTCTCTCGCTCTAGAAGCAACCATCCCTTTTATTTGGCTTGCAAATCTACCATCTTTTGATTGATTTGACTCGACATAGTTTTTGGATTGAGTAGTCAAAGTCCGGGCCAAAATTTGGAGAGTCGACCTAATCTCCGCATTAGTCATATATAGAGGATCAATTAGAGCTTGAGCAGGATCTTGGTGTGGAACTTGAAGGGGAACCTCTTGCTTAACATTTCCTTACTCTCATCTTTTAGTATTTGCCCTTGTATTTTCCATACCTTCAAAATTAACGGGCATAGATCAGAGAAGGGTCTACTAAAACTAAACTCTATGGCATAAATTAGAGAATGAAGAAGTGAGATTTCCTAAACATCCAATATTATTCTATTCAATAAATTTGGTGTGTTTCACATTATGAACAAGACTCTAATAGACATGGTTTGAAACTATCATATAACCATTTTTAACCTTGTTCTCTAACAAAAAGTTTGTTACGACCTAGGGTGTAACGACCCAGGAGAAACCCCTATCCGTAATCGGCGTATTCGACCTATCAGTGTTCCCATACAAGCCACATGGATATTTAATTGCATACGATACTCAAAATAAGTAAGAATTTATGTTTTCTTCACACACGAAGAACACTTTCATGAATAAGCAAGCGGAAGACTTTTAAAACAATCTCTAAGCTTACAACATGTATGTCTCATAAACCATCTATGTAACACTTCAAAAATCTAAGATGGGTTCTAGAGCCTAACATAGGTATCAAAAGGTTTAGACACTTTTTTAGGGTCAAATTTAATGAATATAAGTAATTTAGGAAGTATAAAAACCAAAACTTTAAAGAACATCCATGGCGTCGGGAAACTAGTTCAATGAAGTAATAGCGTGCCTTAGCCTATTTGACTAGCTTTTCGTAGTTGAAAATTGATGAATTTTGGTGTAATGGTGTATAACATGTATTAGGGTTGATTCATATATGAAATGTCTGGTTACGACTCCCCAAGGACCACCCAAGGGCCCTTGAGGAGGACCCTAGAATTTTGGGATCAAAGGCTGCCCAAGGCACTGTCCACCAACGGATGCAACCCACGATCCGTTGTCCAATAGACGGGACGTGGACTGCTTCCGTCGATGGAAACTTAGACAAATTTTTGGAAGCCTTCAAATGGACAGTCTCTGAACTTATCGATGAGTGTTCAGCACAGAGGTGAACAGTGTCCGTCGATGGACACACGATCCGTCGATCGTGGTCTCGTCTGTGGAGCCACTGTTTTGCTGCAGATTTTTATTTAATTTGTTTAAATAGTTGGCTTAGTTAGGAGGTTAATTAGTGGTTATGGGAGATCTAATTAAGTTAATTAACAGCCTATATAAATACCCTAACCTAATTAGACTAACCTAAGCTCTCACAAATTCCAAAACACAAACTCTCTTCCTTCTCTCTTCTTTCTCTCTCGAGTTGAAGAACTCCATAGAATTCAAGGTCAAGGTTGGTTATAGGTCTCCAATAACCAATTTTTCTCCACAAATCTTCATCAAACACTATGTTATGGGATTTCTTTCACCTTTGGGACTTCTTTCCCCAAGGGGTTCCTTCAAAGTTATTTCAAAATATGGGTTTTTATGTGGGTTTTTTCTAATATCGAAATTGATCTTGTGAATTGGTTTTGTTTAAGATTTCTTCTGTATATTATGAATAGAGTAACATGTATTATAACTCAATTATGTTATTTCTTGATGGATTGTTCTAGTTTGTAGAAGGTGATCGTTTACCCTTAACCCTGGTTGTGATCTTGAATTGAATTGTATATTATTGTTGTAATTGGTTTGGTTAGTGTGTGAATTACTATCCTATGTTTTTATTATGCTAATCACGAGTAGATGCTTATATAGTGTAGTACAATTATACTAGTTATTGAGTAATCGATCTAGATTGTGAAGTAGATTATGAACTTGATCTAAGTCTCTAAATCTAGGCTATGAACTAGTAATGAGTTATTGTATAATGATTCAATTGGCCTTGGTATTATGTTGGTTACTATTGTATGGTGATATTACACCTATTGTTGGGTTGAGTATGAGGGTTGATTGAAAGACCTTGATGTTGGATTATGAAGGAGACTTGGTAAGTCTTGTGATCCCTATCCTCTATTTCAATTGTGGTTACTTGTGATTAAGTGATGATGTTAAATTGAGGTATACCTTATATTATTGAATTGAAATGTCTTTACTATGGTTTGTGAGGTGTTCGCTAAGATGTAAATGTTATAAGGATGATGATGACTTACCAATGTGCCTTATCATGAATGATTATGTAAATGTGCTAACCTCACTCATATTAATTGTAATGAAAGGACAATACTCATGCAATTCTTATTGATCTATGATAATGATGATGATTATATAAGGGATAGACCCTATGACCCAAACTAAGCTAAGATTGATAATAAAGACTTTAAAGACATTTCAAAAGGGACACTAGCTTAGCACCGAGAGAACATGACATTGGGAGGTGTTTGCTTTCCGTAGAGGAAGATTCACCCTATAGTTCCACATGAGGTGTTGACTCCCCTATGAGGGATATTCACCATATGGATTCTCATGAGAGGAGGTTCCAATGGCCAAGTGTCATGTAGAGAGTTAATACCTATCTCTTTGTTCCTTAAACTATGTTGCCCCCATAGGAAGACTAGCTAGTGGATCCACCTAGAAAACTATGTTTATGTTTGGTTATACTTTGGCCGGTAGACCACCTTCCATCGGTGTTAGGTTTTACAACACCGAATTCCAAACTTAGCTCTTCTGGTCTATGTCGATTAAGGAAAGTGTTCCTAAAACTAAAATGAAGTAATGAAGTACAAACCAACTAGGATGACTTAAGAGGTTTGACTTAGCCTAGGTAATGGTATGGGACTATACGTATGCCTTGTACTAGTTTGCCTTAAGGAAAGCCTTAGGAGGTTGTTCTTATGTATGTATATTCTTATAAATGTACATGATGATAATATGATAATATTACATGTAAATGACACTATATGATGTTGGTTACACTTATGAACATGTATGTGGTCTCTATTGTTAACGAATGATATTATGTACTCTTAATGATATGTTATTTGGAGTTTGGACATTGGTTATGGTTCTTGCTAGGTTGACTTTATTAAGTAAGATTATGGGGCTTTGCTTAGTTATTGCACAAGTGGACTTAGTGAGGGTCATGAGTAATGTTCTTGCTTTGTTATAAATGTGATGAACTCTTATTCATGTGGTGATGTTATGACTTGATGATAGAGTTGTATTTGGTTATGGGTTCAACTCTGTTTATATGCATGTGACTTGATTAGACTTAGGGTGGTTTACTCTTGTATAGTACATGGTATTGACTTGATAAATATGCATTAATGACTTGTATTGGTTCTTGAATGTGCATAAGGCTTTCCAAATATAAAGTAGCATGTTTTAATGAAATGTCCCTTTTTAGCATGATTTGATATTATATGTGTATATCATACTTAGTACATGTGATCTGCTAAGCCCATTTTTCTCCCTTTCTCCCAACATTTTAGGTTACGGTCATTGAAGGGATCTTGAGACGACTTTGAATAAGACTTGGAATTTCTCAATTATCCAAGTTTGGTAGGTCCTCACTTTCTGAGGGCAATGGCAATATCAAGCTTTGAAGTTGTTTTAGTTTTAAGACTCGTATGTTCTTCCTTTTCATTTGAGTACAAATTTTATAGCCTATATGTGGCTTTGTTACATTGATGTATGGGATATGCCCAATTGATATATTCTTGTTTTAGATGGTTATGAGAAGAGACACTCTTTTAAGACTATGTTATATCTTATATATCTATGTGCAATAAAAGTAGAAGACTATGTAATCTTCTTATACGAAGGGTTTATGTATACTCGATATGAATATATACTATGTGTATGTAGAGGTCTATGTAAACCTCAATGTAGAAGTGTTGAAAAGTCTTAAATATTTTCCATATTTTGACCTATGAATGTAATGATGTAAGCTAATAGGCTAGTCTTAGTCCTCAAAGAGGACGACGACGCCGGTTACGTCTAGGGGTACTCCCCGTATGTGACAAACTTGGTATCAAAGCATAAGGTTCAATATATTTAGAGTTGTTGTCAACCACGTCTATGTAGATTCTTACTCATAATTGTGAAGCTCACCACACTTATGAATAGGACACTATATGATGCTTAGGAAACTCTCACTTTCTTGGAAATCCAATGTCGTGCCTCGATATTATTGTACTCTATGTGGTTTTATCATCTAATTCTTTCATTGTGATTATAGGCAATGAATACTCGAAGGAACGCGGCACAAAGTCTTGATAAAAAGATTACAAATGCGGGAGTTCCTCCCCGTTGTGATCAATTCCCTCCTCTTGAAGAAGTTGCTAATGATGACCAAGCTCCGATCAATCCTCCACCTATGATGGATGGTGAGATAAGGAATGATTTGCTCCAAATGACCCAAGACATTACTACAAAAGTACAAGCTTTCACTACTCAAGTACAAGCCATGACGGCCCAAGATAATCGGGAGGTTGTACCCCGAGCAAACCAATATGTTGGCACCATGGCCTCCCGTTTGAGGGATTTTACTAGAATGAATCCTCCTACTTTCTATGGATCCAAACTTGAGGAAGACCCCCAATAGTTCATTGATGATATATACAAGATTCTCTATGCAATGGGGTTGACTACTAGTGAGAAGTCCGAGTTAACCACTTACCAACTTAAAGATGTGGCCCAAACTTGGTACGTCCAATGGAGAGACGATAGGTCTTTAAGAGGTGGACCGGTGACTTGGGAGGTTTTCAAGAAGGATTTTCTTGATCGATTCTTTCCTAGAGAGAAGAGGGAAGCCAAAGTGGTGGAGTTCATCAACCTTCGTCAAGGAGGTATGAGTGTACTTGAATACTCTTTAAAATTCACTAAATTGTCAAAGTATGCTCCTTCTTTGGTTTCCGATCCTAGGGCTGAAATGAGCCGCTTTGTGACGGAAGTGTCGGATGACTTGCAAGATGAATGTCATTCGGCTATGATACATGACAATATGAACATTTCTCGTCTCATTGTTCATGCTCAACAAGTGGAAGAGGCAAGGTCTAAGATAAAGAGTAGAGCTGCCAAGAGTAAAGATCTTTTGATGGTGGTTCTTCAAAGGGTAGGCTTGATATCCAAGACAAGCCTAGGTTCAAGAATAGGTTCTCCAATAAAGTTCCTTCTAAGTTCCCTAAAGCTCGTGATGATAAGGTGTCTAAACCTAGGTCCCAAAAGGGTAAGAGTGGAAACTCACCTAATGAGAAGCCTACTTGTGCCAAGTGTGGAAAGGGTCATTTTGGTGAATGCTTAGTTGGAACGGGAAATTGTTTTATTTGTGGTAAAAGTGGACACAAAGTTTGTGATTGCTCAAATTTGAAGGGGCAAGACAAGAGTAGTGGTCAAGAGGTGAGCAAGTGGTTCTAATGTTGATGCTTTGAAGAAGAACCGCTTCTATGGTCTGCTCTAGAGCTGAGCAAGAGACTTCTCCCGATGTGGTGACCGGTATGTTGAAAGTCATCTCTATTGATGTATATGCTTTACTTGATACCGGTGCTACCTTGTCATTTGTTACTCATCTAATAGCTAAAAAGTTTGACATTTTTCCCGATATCTTAAATGAACCTTTCATGGTGTCTACCCCAATGGGTGAGTCGGTGGCTGCAAAAAGGGTGTATATAAATTGTCCTATAATATTTCCCAATAGAGTTAGTTATGTTGAACTAGTACAACTTGATATGTATGATTTCGATGTTATTTTGGGTATGGATTGGTTGCATGCTTGGTTTGCCTCTATAGATTGTAGAACAAGAGTGATGAAGTTTAACTTTACTAATGAGCCCGTTTTAGAGTGGAAGGGGGGAAATTCTATTCCTAGAGGTCGTATCATTTCTTGTTTGAAAGCTTGTAGGATGATCTCTAAAGGGTGTTTATACCATATAGTAAGAGTCCAAGATTTAGACTCCGAAATTCCTCCCATTGAGACGGTCGCCGTAGTGAGGGAATTTTGGAGGTCTTTCCTAATGATCTTACCGGCATTCCTCCCGAACGAGAAATTTATTTTGGTATCAATTTGTTACCGGATACAAACCCCATTTCAATCCCTCCTTATCGGATGGCTCCGACCGAATTGAAAGAGTTGAAGGCTCAACAGAAGGACTTATTAGACAAGGGCTTTATTCGGCCTAGTATTTCTCCATGGGGTGCTCCGGTATTGTTTGTGAAGAAGAAGGATGGGTCCCTTAGAATGTGTATCGATTGCCGTTAACTCAACAAAGTCACAATCAAGAACAAGTATCCTCTGCCTCGGATTGATGATTTATTTGATCAACTCCAAGGTGCGAGTTACTTTTCCAAGATTGACTTGAGATCGGGATATCACCAACTTAGGGTGAGTGGTGAAGATATTCCCAAGATGGCATTTCGAACAAGATATGGTCACTATAAGTTCTTAGTAATGTCCTTTGGTCTCACTAATTCTACGGCAGCGTTTATGGATCTAATGAATAGAGTGTTTCAAAGTTACCTATATTCATTTGTCATTGTGTCATTGACAACATCTCTGTTTATTCAAAGAATGAGAGTGAACACATGAACCATTTGAGGGTGGTGTTACAAGTGCTTAAGGAACATCAATTATTTTCCAAGTATAGCAAATGTGAGTTTTGGTTGAGGTCGGTAGCGTTTCTTGGTCATGTCATCTCTAGTGAAGGGGTAGAGGTTGATCCAAGGAAGACCAAAGTGGTGAAAAATTAGACTAGAGCTTTGGCTCCTATGGATATTCGGAGTTTCTTAGGCCTAGCAGGTTATTATAGAAGTTTTGTCAACGGGTTTGCGTCAATTTCTTCCCCCTTGACATCCTTGAACCAAAAGAATGTGAAGTTTGAGTGGTATGAGGCATGTGAAAAGAGCTTCCAAATGTTGAAGGATAGACTTACTTCCGCTTCGGTATTGACTCTACCGGAGGGTACTAAGCGTTTTATGGTCTATTATGATGCATCTCGAGTCGGGTTGGGGTGTGTTCTTATGCAACATGGCAAAGTTATAGCCTATGCTTCTAGGAAAATCAAAGTTCATGAGAAGAATTATCTGACTCATGACCTTGAGTTAGCGGCCGTGGTTTTTGCTTTGAAAATATGAAGGATTATCTTTATGGGTTCATGTTGATGTGTATACGGACCATAAACGTCTTCAATATGTATTCACTCAAAAGAAGTTGAATCTTCGGCAACGGAGATGGTTAGAGTTTTTGAAAGACTATGACATGAGTGTTATCTATCACCCCGGCAAGGCTAATGTAGTAGTGGATGCTCTACGTCGGTTGTCCATGGGAAGTGTGTCCCATGTGGAAGAATCCAAGAGAAACCTAGTGAAAGATGTTCATAGGTTGGTTCGTTTAGGGGTTCGAATTGAAGATTCTCCAAATGGTGGGATGGTGGTACATCATAACTCTGAGTTGTCTTTGGTGGCCGAGGGGAAGTCTAAGAAACACCTTGACCCATTATTAGTGGAGTTGAAACAATCGGTTCTTGGAAAGATGAATGAGTCATTCTCCCAAGGGGGGACGGTGTTCTTAGGTATCAAGGTAGCTTGTGTGTGCCTAATGTGGATGATTTTAGGAGTAGGATCCTTGAGGAAGCTCACGGAGCCCGTTACTCTATTCATCCGGGTTCTACAAAGATGTACCATGATCTTAGAGAGGTATTTTGGTGGGATGGTCTAAAAAGGGTTATTGGGGAGTTTGTTGCAAAGTGTTCCAATTGTCAACAAGTGAAGGCTGAGCACCAAAAGTCGAGTGGTCTACTACAAGAAAACCAAACTCCTACTTGGAAGTGGGAAGATGTCAACATGGATTTTGTAGAAGGTTTGCCTCGAACTCAAAAGCAATATGACTCTATATGGGTAATAGTGGATAGGATGACCTAATCCGCTCACTTTATTCCCATAAAGTCTACTTATTCGGCGCAAGATTATGCAAAAATCTATATTGACAAGATAGTGAGTCTTCATCGGGTTCCTTTGTCCATCATATCGGATAGAGGTGCTCAATTTACATCTTTATTTTGGAGATCTTTTCAAAAGGGTTTGGGTACTCAAGTGAAGTTAAGCACCGCTTTTCATCCCCAAACGGATGGTCAAGCAAGCGAACTATTCAAACTCTTGAAGATATGCTTAGACCTTATATCATTGATTTTAAGGGAAATTGGGATGAGCATTTGCCTTTGGTGGAATTTTCGTATCATAATAGTTTTCATTCATCCATCTTTATGGCTCCTTATGAAGTCTTGTATTGTTGGAGGTGTAGGTCTCCTATTGGGTAGTTTGAGGTTGGTGAGTCTTCGCTTCTTGGTCCCGATTTGGTTTATAAGACTTTGGAGAAAGTTCATATCATAAGGAACCGGTTGCAAACGGCCTATAGTCGGCAAAAGTCTTATGCCGATCATAGGAGAAGGGATTTTGAGTTTGAAGAAGGTGATAAAGTGTACTTGAAAATTTCGCCTATGAAGGGGGTAGTTAGATTTGGAAAGAAAGTGAAGTTGCGTCCTCGTTATGTGGGTCCCTATGAAATATTGCAAAGGGTTGGTAAGGTTGCTTATGAGTTTAAGATTCCTAGTGAACTATCTTTGGTTCATCCGGTTTTCCATGTTTCTATGCTTAAGAAGTGTATCGGTCCCGAGTATATTCTTCCTATTGAGGGTATTGGTGTGAAGGATAACCTCTCTTATTGTAACGACCCTTATGGTCATTTTGAGTACTAGAGCTTTTTATTTCATAAATGGCTCTTTTGATAGATTTTAAAAGGGTATTTTGGACTATTCGTAACTAAAATTATTAAGTTAAGGGGGTAATTTAAATAATTTATTTAGTTGGTGGTTAAAAGAAATAACATTAAAATTAGTAGGGGGTCCCTTTTGCCAATTTATAATTAGTCATATAATAAGTAGGGTTTAATATTCTTAAAGTCGGCAAAACGTACAAACTTCGAAGAGGAGGAGGACGACGACTCAGATGGACAATGTTCGGAGGCATTGAGGAAAGGAAAAACATTGGAGAAGTAGTTGGTTTGACTTCGTTTCTTCGGTGGAGGTAGGTTATGGTTTATGCTATTTGATAGTAAACTCTTAATAGTGATTGATATGCATTGAATGATATTGTGAAGTTCTCTATGTACTTGATTGTGTGATTGTGTGGCTTGGTTGTGTGTTTTGTGATTGGTCTAAAATTCTGAGACTGTGGAATTTATAATCTTGAACCCTTTCTATCGAAGTGATGCCTTGAATAAAGAAGGCTCGATGAAATATTATTAACGAATGGAAAAGTGGTGATATTAAATGATAAATTAACAATATTCTTGGATCGAAGTGTCACGTTCCGACACGGTATTTTTGGATCGGAGTGTCACATTCCGACACGGTATTTTTGGATCGGAGTGTCACGTTCCGACACGGTATTCTTGGATCGGAGTGTCACGTTCCAACACGGTAGTCTTGGATCGGAGTGTCACGTTCCGACACGGTATTCTTGGATCGGAGTGTCACGTTCCGGCACGATATTCTTGGATCGGAGTGTCACATTCCGACACGGTAATATTAAAGGAAAAACATGTTGAACTAATGGATCGTACTCAATCTCAAAGAACTCAACTCCAAAAATGGTTTGGTTTGGAGGCATGAGTCCTCATGTGTGATCTTGATATCGTTGACTTATTATGTGCTTACTTTAATGTTGTTGACACTTCTTCATGTTGTGTGTTGCTTATCACCTGTTAAGTGCTATAGTTGAGTTCATACTATTATTCTTTGTATATTAGTTACTATTTTGGGTTGGCCGATGAAACCTACTCAGTACATGTTGCCCCGTACTGAGCCCTACTTGTGTATTTCTTTGTTTTCCTTTTATGAAATGCAGCGAGTGTACGAATGACTTCAAATTGCCCTCAGCTCTAGACAGTCTCCCGCATATCAAATTCCAGGGTGAGCTATTCATTCAAGCTCGTGTTGGATTCTCTCGGTCATGACATGATGTCCTATACTTTCGGACAAATACCATTTTATTCTTCTATTTTGGTGTATTTGATATTCTTAGACTTAGTATTGGAGATTAGATGTCCTTGTTGTGATGACTTTCAGGTTTTGGGAAACGATAGTTAATAAGTTTTTAGCTTCCGCATTATTATTGTTATTCTAGTCGAATTATTGGTATATGTTGAGGTTTGGATTCCTTGGTTCGCCCACTTAGGAGGTTAAGTGTGGGTGCCACTCACGACTCGATTGGGTCGTGACAAACTTGGTATCAGAGCGTTAGGTTCGTTGATCTTATCACACAAGGACAAATCTAGTAGAGTCTTGAGGAACGGTATTGGGACGCCTTTACTTTTCTTCGAGAGGCTATAAGACTTTAGGAAAACTTCATTCATTCTTTCTTTCGTGCTACTACTTGAGTCCAATTGGTATCTAGGTGATACAAATTGGTATCTGACCTTTGTCACTCTAGTTCGCATATGATTAGTATTAGAGTAGTAGAATTGGAAACATCAACACCACCAAGGGGGTATGCGTCCTTAAAAGTAGATGTGTTTCCACGATTCACTATAGACATGTAATTACTAGTGACTAGTATGATCTTTTTATTAAGTTCTTAAGGTTGAAACCCCTATTTTTCATGGGTAGCATTTTCTGGCTTCTTCATGGAGAAGTATATTCTCCGGATCTTAATGGATATGAGGTCGATGGGGTGAAGCAAGATAATTTCGCCAAAGTGACAACATTCAAAAAGTTCGTAAGGAACGGTTAGGTAATAAATATCATTACTTTGAAAAATATAGTTAGTAAAGTTCTCATGAGATATATGAATTACTTAGTGAATAATGAAACTCCGTTGAGTCAATTGAGGGCAGAATCTCTACTACAATTTTATAGATTAAGTGTATATAAAAAAGGGTCATAATACGACTACTACACTAATATTGATGGTTACTTGGTTAAAGTTATGATGTGTCTTATTTTTGTCATCGACCTGAGCTAAGAATGAATTTAATAATATTATGGATCTATTCAATGGATAGAAATATGTTGGCTATTGGTATACGATCTTCTAGTATGATGTGTTCTAGTGATATATTTAATGACCTTTTACGGTGCGGTACTAGTGTTACGTAGAAACAAATACATCGATTGTCAAGTGTGAATATTAACTACTTAAGAAGTAACTAATGGTGTGACATATTTAGGTAATAGGATTCTGTGTTGCTTTCACATTTGAGAAACCAACTAGTTTATTACTACAAGCACTTGGATTGCGTTATTTTTATGGAAAAGTTTAGTGTGGATCTGTGGTACAATATTAATACATTTAGATTGATACTAGATTGACAAACATATAAGGAAATAAAATCCTATTGAGTATACTTGGGTGAACTAAATTAAAGATTTTAGTAAGAAAATGCTTATAAAATTGAGTTAGTCCCTTAAATTTGATTGGCATACCTGAGTTTAAGGTGTCATGTCGAGGAAAAGGTTCACTTCTTGATGATGAAAAGGTCTAGCTAAGCATGATGGTAAAAAGAAAAAGTGATATTTGTCCTATATGATTTATTTTTGTTGTACTAGTATCCAAGATTCTCATTTAGAATCAGTTTAGTGGCAACAAAGTCTTGAAAGTGTTTCACCGGTTCTGATATCAATTTAGTATTTACTTAAGAGTTGAACACTAGGCCTAATTCTACTTGGAAAAAAAAAATTGAAATTATTCTCTTTATTTGGTTTCCAATTTTATTAGGAAAAGAATTGGAATTGTAATCCTATTTGTAGTTGATTTTGATTTTGTAAGGAAAAACACAATTGTACAAATAGAGGATGGTTTTAACATAAAAAATTGAACTACTCATTAGTATTCTTCTTGAAATACATTAGGACATAAGAGAGTTTTTGAGAGAGCTTTCAACAAGAGAGAAGAGAGAAAAGAGAAGAAAAAGATTTATTTTGCTGCATACTTTTTCTCCGACCAGCAACCTTCAGATCGTATTTCTCAATTAACTAACCTTTGGATCGGGCTAGAATTTTAACTACGTATTCTTGACATCTTGTTGATTATTTTGAACCGTGGAGATTGAATTCGGATGTCCGCAAGATCAACTTTTATGTCCTGCAAAGCAGCTATGTTTGGGTGGTGCTTGCATTAAAATTGCAGATGCATTGTATTTATAGTGTGTATTATGAGGTGTTTTAGTATAATATAATAAGGGTTGTTGGTAAAACAAGTTTTGTACGATACTAACAATTTGCGAGCATCTAATGTTGTGGTTGTATGGAAAGTTTTAGGAGATGTTGGGACACCACTTGAATAGAATTTAAAAGAGTTATAGTCATAATGAAAAAAAAAAGTGGGATATAATGCAATCTTAGAAAGACGTGAAAACAAGAATATTTTCTCTAATTGCAAGAGATAAAGAGGTATCTTTTGGAGGTCTAGAATTGGGTTCTGAGAAATGTGGTTGCATATATTTTAATATGGTCATGGTTTTAGTGTCATATGTTTATCAAATAGGTTAAAAGCTATCGAATAAGACTTAAGAAAGGAGAGTACATGAGCTCAACTTGAGTGTGATGATAAGTTCTCTTGTGATTTTCAGTTTATTAATAATTGTGTCGTTCTTTTTTCGAAGGATATCATAAGATCGATGAAGAGGCGAGCAACGATAAGTTAAGATATGTAAATTCATAAAAATCTTCAAGGTATCAGTCATGTTGATAGATAAGGAGATTGAGTTACATTGTTTGATTTACAATTCAAATGTTTCATTTCTAATCTACTTTTGTGGTGGTATGTTTTATAAAGGTATGAATTGGTGAGGTAAAATAAAAATAAATAATATATTGTTTACATCAGATATTAAACATATGGAAGGACTAATGCATAGTTTTGATTGAAAAAACAAATTAAAAAAAATTGTCACGTTTAATTATTAAAGAACCGAAGGAAGATTTCACTTTAAAGTGTTAGTTTAGAGTATAAGGTAAAATATTATAGATTATTGGTCACGGAATAAGATTGCTAAGCGATTTAGCGAAATGAGCAACACTATGGTATATTGAAGCATTCAAGGTATTTGAAATTTGTGTCATAGGTAGAATTTAAGAAAGGTGAAGTAATCAAACCTCTCATATAGACCCATGAATCAAAGTTGAATGTTGTATGAATTTTCTCTTATAAGCTTAGATATGACTATGAAGTGTGGATTGGTTCGACACAAACTTATTAAGAGTTTATCATTTATTTGTATAAAGGATTGATTGCATCGAGTATTGAGAATTTGAAAGAACTTACACATGATTTGAGTCGTAAGTTTGTTACTTTTGATTGTTAAAGGATATATTGAAGGGTTTCCCGTTTTGAGAGTGTGAACTAAAATGTCACGGGTTGTTAATAAAAAAAAAGTTGAGATCAGTAAGCGATCTACAGAGACAAGAGTCTGATATATTAAAGGGTTGAGATCTTTAGAATTTTGTACCATGGAAATAATTTGAGAAAAGTGAAGGAATAAGATCTCTCGTATAACCATTGGGGTGATTTAATAATTTTATCTCGATGAAAAGGTATTATCAAATTCAAAATTAGTTATTGGCCTTGTTTGGGAACTCATTTTTTTTTTATGAAATGCTTAAATAGGAAGATATATAGCCGGAGTTTGAACATGTATTTGACAAGAATACTTAATACTAAAGATGGTTTGGGAGTAAGGTAGATGATCGGTCTGGTATGATTATGATGTTTTTTTTTAGTATTAAGAGTGTTGACTTCACTGGAGTGGGGTTTCGATAAATCAAGTATGTGCAATCATAATAAGAACTAAATTGGTGATTGTGGGTAGCTAGAAAATCAATGAGATAGATCCTAATGAATGAAAATGTTTGATATGGACATTATGGAAGTAGTATCTAGAATTATTCGACCTTGGTTATGTACATTGTTATGTGACTAACCAATTAATTTTGGGCATGGTTTATAGTATGATTCACTTTCTACGTCTGTGTGTGATTTTGCTTCTACGGGTGATTTTTAGTAGTGGATCGGGTGTACCGATTCAGTGATTGTCCTCCTGGTAATGTGGCATCCTTGGTTAGACTTGTTCATTTTAGTTGTGAAAGATTTGGTGTTGTTTGGGATAGTTCATGTATACTAGTGATTCTACACGCACAACTTTGCTTATGAAAATTTATAGAAGAGCTACCATGAAAAACTTGCATTTGTTCGATAGAGTTAAGATTTATCTCATCATTGGTATCATGTTTTGGCTATGGGAGATTGAATGTGTGGACCATTGAGTCTCATTTTGTCATTCTTTAGGTTTGTCTATAGTAGCTACCAATCTCGCATTTTGACAATGTTGTTAGAGGTTTTGTATGCTTGAGTGTATTACTCGATGGTGGTTGCTTGATCATTTCCATCTTTAAATCAGATGAGTTTGATTCTTCTTGATGATTACTTGATGTCTAAAAATCATATTTTTATAGCTTAACTCCGAGGAAATATTATGTGTGTTTGAAATCTTGATAAGGTCTGTGATGGTTAATGATTACGAGTGTGTGGTGGTTGGTTCAGGTTCACCCCTGGTTGTACCAATATTGGTTAAGGTTTTATCATGGTTATGTTAGAAAATATATGCTCTGATGGTTGTGTAATTGTCTAGTGGAAGAATCAGTCAGTCGAATAGTCTATTATTGAAAATAGTTTTATTGTTAGTTGAGTTTATATACAACAACAATTATCACTAGAGTAGTGACATGGACCCACTTGAGGCATTGTATGTGAAGAGGTGCAGATCTCCAATTGGTGGGTTTGATATTTTTGATATAAGACCTTGGGTACTAATATTTTGATTGAATTGTTGAGACAACTGTCCTTTCTTACCATCATCTTCCTTTGATCGTTCGAGGACGAACGATGGGTAAATTGGTATCTATTGTAATGACCCTTATGGTCGTTTTGAGTACTAGAGCTTTTTATTTCATAAATGGCTCTTTTGATAGATTTTAAAAGGGTATTTTGGACTATTCGTAACTAAAATTATTAAGTTAAGGGGGTAATTTAAATAATTTATTTAGTTGGTGGTTAAAAGAAATAACATTAAAATTAGTAGGGGGTCCCTTTTGCCAATTTATAATTAGTCATATAATAAGTAGGGTTTAATATTCTTAAAGTCGGCAAAACGTACAAACTTCGAAGAGGAGGAGGACGACGACTCAGATGGACAATGTTCGGAGGCATTGAGGAAAGGAAAAACATTGGAGAAGTAGTTGGTTTGACTTCGTTTCTTCGGTGGAGGTAGGTTATGGTTTACGCTATTTGATAGTAAACTCTTAATAGTGATTGATATGCATTGAATGATATTGTGAAGTTCTCTATGTACTTGATTGTGTGATTGTGTGGCTTGGTTGTGTGTTTTGTGATTGGTCTAAAATTCTGAGACTGTGGAATTTATAATCTTGAACTCTTTCTATCGAAGTGATGCCTTGAATAAAGAAGGCTCGATGAAATATTATTAACGAATGGAAAAGTGGTGATATTAAATGATAAATTAACAATATTCTTGGATCGGAGTGTCACGTTTCGACACGGTATTTTTGGATCGGAGTGTCACGTTCCGACACGGTATTTTTGGATCGGAGTGTCACGTTCCAACACGGTATTCTTGGATATGAGTGTCACGTTCCAATACGGTAGTCTTGGATCGGAGTGTCACATTCCGACACGGTATTCTTGGATCGGAGTATCACGTTCCGGCACGATATTCTTGGATCGGAGTGTCACGTTCCGACACGGTAATATTAAAGGAAAAACATGTTGAATTAATGGATCGTACTCAATCTCAAAGAACTCAACTCCAAAAATGGTTTGGTTTGGAGGCATGAGTCCTCATGTGTGATCTTGATATCGTTGACTTATTATGTGCTTACTTTAATGTTGTTGACACTTCTTCATGTTGTGTGTTGCTTATCACCTATTAAGTGCTATAGTTGAGTTCATACTATTATTCTTTGTATATTAGTTACTATTTTGGGTTGGTCGATGATACCTACTCAGTACATGTTGCCCCGTACTGAGCCCTACTTGTGTATTTCTTTGTTTTCCTTTTTTGAAATGCAGCGAGTGTACGAATGACTTCAAATTGCCCTCAGCTCTAGACAGTCTCCCGCATATCAAATTCCAGGGTGAGCTATTCATTCAATCTCGTGTTGGATTCTCTCGGTCATGACATGATGTCCTATACTTTCAGACAAATACCATTTTATTCTTCTATTTTGGTGTATTTGATCTTCTTAGACTTAGTATTGGAGATTAGATGTCCTTGTTGTGATGACTTTCAGGTTTTGGGAAACGATAGTTAATAAGTTTTTAGCTTCCGCATTATTATTGTTATTCTAGTCGAATTATTGGTATATGTTGAGGTTTGGATTCCTTGGTTCGCCCACTTAGGAGGTTAAGTGTGGGTGCCACTCACGACCCGATTGGGTCGTGACACTTATGAGGAGACTCCGGTTGAAATTCTTGATTGTCAAGTGAAGAGGTTGAGGAACAAAGAGGCGGCCTCCGTAAAAGTGTTATGGAGAAACCACCTAGTTGAGGGAGCAACATGGGAGGCTGAAGCTAACATGAAGTCCCATTATCCTCATCTCTTTACTAGTGAATCTTAGTTGTTTTTGGTTATAATGAAAATAAAGACTAAATTTGAAGTTTCTATGATTATTGGAGATGTTTTGCAAAAATGTGCATTTTTTGTGTCATTACAGTGAAGTTACAGTGAAATTGTGCATATTTACTTGAAAATTTGCAAATTCTTCTTGTTTTTAGTTATGTTGTGCATTTTGATATGATGAGTCTTAATGAAATGATATTGAGTATTTTGGTAAGTTGATTTTTTGCATAATTGACTCATATATGGTATGTTGAGCACATGTTGTTGTGAGAAGGAAATTCCTCGTAATGTGAATTGAGCCTTATGTGTGGTAATTGAAGTTTTGAATTGCAATGTGTAAAAAGGCCATGATTGATGTTATAACACATATTGTTATGTATTGTTGTTGGTTGGGCTTCTAGTCTTGAGTCTATTTCCTTCCTTCCAAATAATTTTAGTGTCATTCGGGGACGAATGTTCCTAAGGGGAGGGGGGATAATGTAACACTTCGAAAATCTAAGACAGGTTCTAGAGCCTAACATGGGTGTTAAAAGGTTTAGACATTGTTTTAGGGTCAACTTTAATTAATATAAGTCATTTAGGAAGTTTAGAAACCAAAACGCCCAAGAACGTCCATGGCGTCCGAAAACTAGTTCAATGAGATACTAGCGTGCCTTAGCCTATTTTACTAGCTTTTCGGAGTCAAAAATTAATAAAACTTTGGTGGAAGGATTTATAACATGTATTAGGGTTGATTGATAGTCGAAACATCCGGGTGCGACTCCCCAAGGACTAACCAAGGGCCCCTGAGGAGGACCCTAGCATTTTGGTGTCAAAGGCTGCCCAAGCCAGTGTCCACCAACGGATGCAACCCACGATCGGTTGTCCAATTGACGGGGCGTGGACTGCTTCCTTCGATGGAAAATTAGCCAAATTTTTGGAAGACTGCAAATAGAAAGTCTATGAACTTATCGACGAGTGTGCAACGCGGAGGTGAACAGTGCTCGTCGATGGACACACGATCCGTCGATCGTGGTCTCATGTGTGGAGCCACTGTTTTGCTGCACGTTTTTATTTATTTAATTTAATTAGTTTTCTTTGTTAGTAGGTTAATTAGGGGTTAAGGGAGGTCTAATTAAGTTAATTAACAACCTATATAAAGACCGTAACCCAATTAGACTAACCTATGCTTGCATAAATTCCAAAACACAAACTCTCTTCCTTCTCTCTTCTTTCTCTCTCAAGTTGAAGAACTCCATAGAAGTCAAGGTGAACGTGGGTTCTAGGGATCCTATCACCAAATTTTCTCCATCAATCTTCATCAAACACTAAGGTATGGTATTCCTTTCACCTTTGGGACTTCTTTCCCCAAAGGGTTCCTTCAAAGTGATTTCAAAATATGGATTTTCATGTGGGTCTTTTCCAATATCGAAATTGATCTTGTGAATTTCTTTGTTTATAACTTCTTTTGGATAATATGAATATATTAACATGTATTATAACTCAATTATGTTATTTCATGATGGATTGGTCTAGTTTGTAGAAGGTGATCTTTTCCCCTTAACCCTAGGTTGTGATCTTGAATTGAATTGTATATTATTGTTGTAATTGGTTTGGTTAGTGTGTGAATTTATGTTTTTATTATGCTAATCATGAGTAGATGGTGATATAGTGTAGTCCAATTATTCTAGTTCTTGAGTAATTGATCTAGATTGTGAAGTAGATTATGAACTTGATCTAAGTCCCTAATTCTAGGCTATGAACTAGTGATGAGTTTTTGTATAATGATTTAATTGGCCTTGGTATTATGTTGGTTACTATTGTATGGTGATATTACACCCATTGTTGGGTTGAGTATGAGGGTTGATTGTAAGACCTTGATGTTGTCTTATGAAGGTGACTTGGTAAGTCTTGTGATCCCTATCCTCTATTCAATTGTGGATACTTATGATTAAGTGATGATGTTGAATTGAAGTATACATTATATTAAGATTGATAGGGTTGGTATGATGTTGAATTGAAATGTCTTGACTATGGTTTGTGAGGTGTTGGCTAAGATGTAAATGTTATAAGGATTATGATGACTTACCGATGTGCCTTATTATGAATGATTATGTAAATGTGCTAACCTCACTTATATGAATTGTAATGAAAGGACAATACTCATGCAATTCTTATTAAGCTATAATGATGATTATTATATAAGGAACAGACCCTATGACCAAAACTAAGCTATGATTGATAATAAAGACAATAAAGACATTTCAAAAGGGACTCTAGCTTAGCACCGAGAGAACTTGACATTGGGAGGTGTTGACTTTCCGTAGAGGAAGATTCACCCTATAATTCCACATGATCTGTTGACTCCTCTATAAGGGATATTCACCGTATGGATTCTCATGAGAGGAGGCTCCAATTTCCAAGTGGCTTGTAGAGAGTTAATACCTATCTCTTAGTTCCTTAAACTATGTTGATCCCATAGGAAGACTAGCTAGTGGATCCACCTAGAAAGCTATGTTTATGTTTGGTTCTACTTTAGTCGTTAGACCACCTTCCATTGGTGTAAGGTTTTAGAACACCGAATTCTACACTTAGCTCTTGTGGTGTATGTCGGTTAAGGTAAGTGTTACCTAACCTAAAATGAAGTAATGAAGTGCAAACCAACTAGGGTGACTTAAGAGGTTTGACTTAGCCAAGGTAGGGGTATGGGACTCTACCTATTCCTTGTTCTAGTTTGCCTTGAGGGAAGCCTTAGGAGGTTGTTCTTATGTATGTATATGCTTATAAATGTATATAATGATAATATGATAATCTTACATGTAAATAAGACTATATGATGTTGGTTACTCTTATGAACATGTATGTGGTCTCTATTGTTAACGAATGATATTATGTACTCTTAATGATATGTTCTGTGGAGTTTGGACATTGGTTATAGTTCTTGCTAGGTTGACTTGATTAAGTAAGGTTATGGGGCTTTGCTTACTTATTGCACAAGTGGACTTAGTGAGGGTCATGAGTAATGGTCTTGCTTTGTTATAATGTGATGAACTCTTATTCATGTGGTGATGTTATGACCTAATTATAGAGTTGTATTTTGTTATGGGTTCAAGTATGTTGATATGAATGTGACTTGATTAGACTTTGGGTGGCTTAGTCTTGTATAGTAAATGGTATTGACTTGATAAATATGCATTAGTGACTTGTATTGGTTCTTGAATGTGCATAAGGCTTTCCAAATATAAAGTAGCATGTTTTAATGAAATGTCCCGTTTTAGCATGATTTGATATTATATGTGCATATGGTCTCATACTTAGTACATGTGATATGCTAACCCCATTTTCTCCCTTTTTCCCAACATTTTAGGTTCCGGTCGTTGAAGGGCTCTTGAGACGACTTTGAAGAAGACTTGGAATTTCTCAATCATCCAAGTGGGGTAGGTCCTCACTTTCCGAGGGCAATGTTAATATCAAGCTTATGAAGTTGTTTTAGTTTTAAGACTCATATATTCTTCTTTTTCATTTGAGTACGAATTGTATAGCCTATATGTGGCTTTGTTACAATGATGTATGGGATATGCACAATTGATATATTCTTGTTTTAGATGGTTATGAGATGAGACTCTCCTTTAATACTATGTTATATCTTATATATCTATGTGCAATAAAAGTAGAAGATTATCTAATCTTCTTACACGAACGGTCTATGTATACTCGATATGAATATATACTATATGTATGTAGAGGTCTATGTAAACCTCAATGTAGAAGTAATGAAAAGTTTTAAATTTTTCTACATTTTTACCTATGAATGTAATGATGTGAGCTAACGGGATAGTCTTAGTCCTCAAAGAGGACGATAACGTCGGTTACGTCTAGGGGGTGCTCC
Source organism: Solanum sitiens (assembly GCA_016801875.1). Classification (NCBI taxonomy): domain Eukaryota; kingdom Viridiplantae; phylum Streptophyta; class Magnoliopsida; order Solanales; family Solanaceae; genus Solanum; species Solanum sitiens. Next base: position 837,793 of record JABWTJ010000335.1, read on the forward strand.
CCGGATGTGACAATCTAATACTTTAGAGTATAACATTGGGACTAAGCCCATAAAAACATAGAGAAGGACTAAACGACATAAAGTAACATGTAGGGTATTTTCCTTGAATCAATGAGGACTCACCAAGTCTTTACCTTCAACCACTTAGAAACCTAATCAACCGCCATAGCATACCACATCTCCAATCCCTACACTTAAGTCAAAAAGGGAAAGAAAGGGGTTAGCACAATTAATCACTAAGTATAGAGACCATGCAAAAACCATGAAAAAGGGGACATTTAGTATAGAAACATGCTTTCATGACATTTTGATAAGAACCTTCATTATAAGAGTTTAAGAGACACAACACAAGTCCACATTCACATATAAAGCCATTTTCAAGTAACATCAAAATATAACACTTAATTACATATTCATCAAGTAACCTTTCATCATTTAGACTCTCTACCTAAGGCTACTCTAAGACCCACCTAAGTAAGACATGAAAAGACCGCTCATATACCCTCTTCAAGCACACCTAAGTGTTTCTCAAAGTCACCCTAGATAAGAACCTTTCTTTTCAACATACTACCATTAGGAGAACTTACATTACATAATCATTTAGAAGTCAATCATACAATTAGGGGACTTCACATAATTTTCTTAGAAGACCTAGGGAACTCCCTCTAGCATATTCAACGCGTACTCGTGCAATATGTAGATAGCATCCCATACTACCACCTACATTTCATAGAACCTATTCAATAACTAGAGTGCACATCCCACATGATGAGAATAGACATTAACCAACAAAGACCACACTAGCTAGGTATGGAATCCGGAGTCTACCCTACTCCGTGGAGGGTGTTCTACTTGAAGAGAGTAGAACAAGGACACATCCCATGTTGGAACATGGTTTAGGGGATATCAAGGTCTTCTCATTCTCAAATAGAGATACTACCACAAGCATATCCAATCAGTGCTTTGCCTTATTTCTCATAGATTAAGTTAATTCATATAAGTGTATTAGAGAAGGTACTATCACTAAGCCCTACCAACTCATACTACCATTACAAATAAGGGCACCACAAGGATCAACGAATCAAGGTTCATAAGGATAGACCTTATGACATTCTTAGAGATGGTTTTATGTCGTTCCAGCCAACCTACCTCTAAGTCCATCATTCAACTCAAGAAGTAGGCACCATTACGGTTACCACTTCAAGGTTTCATTAGTAACCTTCTTTTCATATTCAAGGTTTCACATTCTTAACCTTCTTTTCATATTCAAGGTTTCACATTCTTAACCTTTTTTCATATTCAAAGTTTCACATTAGTCATTCATAGAAGGGTACCTGTTTAGGTCTACCAATCCTAGACTTTCGTTCATTCATACATACATGACAAGGGTGCCTAATCCTACCAAGTCAAGATATCATATTTAGAGAACTTTCATACATCAGGGAGAAGACACCTAAGTCTACCAAGACCAAGAGTTCATAATCTAGAAGCATTTATGTATCAAATAGGGGCAACTAGGTCCACCTAAACAAGACATCATATCAATATATAAGGACCCTCATAGTCCATCATCATCAAATGAAAACATTAGAGAAATACATTATTCATCACATCATGCCCACATTATACAAGATCACACATATATCACATCTTCCTTCACTATATGCACTAATATAAACCATAACACCTTATACAAGATCACATTACTTCATATAACCAACTCCACATCGTACCTTCACATATATCATACCAATATACTACTACAATTCTCATAGTAATGCCGACAAGGACATAATCACAATAAGAATAGGAAGTAAACACCGCCACATAAGTGGACCATATAACACAAGAACAATTATATATCAAATTTGCATTAGTAAGGGAATTAGGTCAAGTTACCTTCTTCCAATAGGAACCATCACCATCCCTTCATTCTTCATAATTTCCCAATAGAATAACATAGATAATAGTAGAATTCAACTATGCAATTAAGCTTATCATGATCCAATAATCAACATAAAGACCAAATCACTATTTTCCCATTCAAGGCTTAAATTTCATATCAAACAATTCAATGTCAATTCTTCACATATCAACATAAGAAATACCATATATGAACATCCCACACCAATTCAAACACAATTCGATAACCATCAACTCAAAATCACTACACCCACTTTATGTTGAAATTTAGAGAATTTTAGAAAACATGGGTTCATGGAATTTCCTTTCTTAAGACCATCAATAATCATTCATAACATCATAAAATCATCATTTAAATCTGTTTCATGCAAGAACACATGCATAGAATAAAATTTGGGTTTTTTTAGGGTTTTTAAAGAACATTCAAAATACCTTGAATTGGCTCTTTGATTGAAAGATGAATCAAAGATAAAGAGTTCACATACCTTATTGAAGACCTATCCACAAAATTTGGGTTGAAACCTTGGAGAATTGATTTTTTTCCTTAGAATTTGAAGGTTCTTCAATGAAGGATATAGTGGGGAAAGAATTTAGAGAGAAAGAAGAGCTAATATATTTTTTCGATTTATAATTGAGTGTTGGGGTTTTTCATTGAGAAATGGATGTGAAATGACATAAAATAAATATATAATATACCCCCCAAAATACCCAAAACACCCCTACATTAGTTGGACCTTTTAAGAGAAGTCCAACTTGACTTTTATTGACGCATCATTGTTGCAGTGGTCGTTTGTTGGTACTTCAATAGTGAGCCCTTTTCAATGCATTTTGGGCTTTTAAAAAAAGACGCACTCAAGTCTGGAACATGGTTGCGCATCGCAAAGGCACTCACCTGTTTTGTTTCTCAAAATTAATTTGAGAAATAAGGGTGTGTGCGTAACCCGCGATGCAGAGGCAACTATTAGCCTCTGCGTGACAGGCGCGTGTCATGCCCTAGCATCCATAAATTGTCGCCTGCATGCTGCCTTGGCAGCCTCTTTGCCAAAGCTTGGGTCCCCCTGAAGGACCCTTAGGTTGGACCTTGGGGAGTTGTACACGGACGTTTTGACCCTAAACTCGATTATTAAGGCAATAGGGTCAACTTCACAAATTTTCGACTCCAATCAACACATAAAAACATGCACCACTTACTAGGACACACCAACACACAAAAGATTAGTTTTCGATAGTACTGTTGTCCCTTGACATTTGACTTCAAAACTCTTTAACACTGACTTCAAAAGTAATTCTTCATTAATTTAACAAGTTATTGACTCATAAAACTCATGTGAAGCTCTAGTTAGTCCTATTTCATTTTGAGGGTGTTGCATAGGGGTACCCCTAGATGTAACATGGCGTATTTGACCCCGAAAGGGTCTCATATAAACCCTTAGCATATTATAACATAATATAATAGAAAAGTACGGAAAATTTAAAACTTTTATCCATACAAATGAAGTACTTTTTGTGAAAGCAAGTGGAAGTCTTAACTACACGTAGTGTCAAACCATCTATTACAACTATAGAATTAAAATCTTGGGACACAACCCATACAATAGTCTCAAAATGAAAATAAAAGACATAAAGGAAATAGTGGATTGTTGTCCTCGAAGCTATGAGGACTCACCAAGATCTTCAAATCCTTGCAACTTCTCGGAACCTATCTCCAAGAGTAGAACTCAATCTCCAAACCCTTCATTTTATGAGAGTTTAGGCAAAGTATGTGTTAGTACAAATGAACTAAATATGTTAGCTAGAATAATCATAAGAGCATAAGACAAGGGTTAGTCAATATAATATATAATCCAAAATCATATGAAATACTTCATGAAACATAAACTATAAGCATATGAGACAATACCATCTTAATAAGAAAAGTCTCCAACATAGGCATCATATAAGAATTATTTAACTCTTAGTCATTTATATCATACTAGAACTACTCTCAAGTAACCTAATAGCATACATGTGCAATGCATGAATAGCATCCCATAATACCACCTAATCCAAGTATCCCTTTTTCGTAATCTTAATCATAGCCTATCTACGTGGTCAAGTCTTCAAGAATTTCTACCATAAGGGAACCATACTACTAGTATCCTCGAAGCACACTTGTGCCATGCATAAAAAGCATCCCATAATACCCTTCACACTAAGTATAACCTTCAAGTTTAAATAGAAATAGATAAGGAAATCTCTTACCTTCAGTCACTACTAACAAGTAAGGCAACTATAACACAATCCTATCTCAAGATACATCACTCACAAGAACCCTTAATAAAATAACCTTAATTCGTACTTGTGCAATGAATGGATAGCATCCCATAATACTATTCATGCTAAGCACCACTTTTGGGTGCTCATACTAATACTTCTTGGTTTGGAACCTAGTTCATCACTTTAACTTTAGAACATTATGAGGTGCTCTCTTAAGCACATCTTAGTTCATGATTAGGTTGAACCATATGAGATACTCCCATTAGCATGATTAGGTTAATTATTAACATGGACCCTATGAGATACTACCTTAAGAATGTATAGGTCCATTTATACTCTTGAAGACTATGAGGTTATTCATTTAGTGAGTCTTAATTCAATTATGCTTTAGAACACTATGAAATGATTCTTCAAGCATGTAATAGTTCATTAGATATGGAGATTGCTACTACAAACCTTAACTCAACTATGTGAAGGAAACTATAACACAATCCTATCTCAAGATACATCACTCACAAGAACACTTTATTAAATAACCTTAATTCGTACTTGTGCAATGAATGAATATCATCCCATAATACTATTCATGCTAAGTACCACTTTTTGGTTCTTCACTTTAACTTTAGAACATTATAAGGTACTCTCTTAAGCCCATCTTAGTTCATTATTAGATTGAACCATATCAGATACTCCTGTTAGCATGATTAGGTTCATTATTAACATGGACCCTATGAGATACTACCTTAAGAATGTCTATGTCCATTTATACTCTTGAAGACTATGAGGTTATTCATTTAGTGAGTCTTAATTCAATTATGCTTTAGAACACTATGAGATGCTTCTTCAAGCATGTCTTAGTTCATTGGATATGGAGATTGCTACTACAAACCTTAACTCAACTATGTGAAAGCTTCCATCTCATGAGACCTAACTTTAGGAAAACCCACACTCTATTACATAAGAGTTCCCCTTTTAACTTGGATAGTCCTTAAATCAACTTATCCTTTAAACTTGGAGCCCGGGCCCTATTTTGTTTGACACTCCATCTCATTGTCAATATCCTCTTGAAACCAAGCATACACCCTAAGATATTCTATTAACCCTTGCTTAACACTCATGTCTCATGGAAATATATCCTTGACATATCAATCCATGTTCAAGTGATTCTATCAATTTATACTTTCAAGAATTTATACGGTAGGTTAGGTGAGTATAGGTCTTTCACCATAATTGTAACTACCCGAGAGTATACCCTAGAAGAAATGGTATCCTCAAGTCACCACACGGTGTATTCGATCTCTCAGAGGTCTTATACAAGCCCTTAGACATCATTCATCGCATATGTATATGAAAAGTAGTGCGGAATTAAAAAAATTCTCAACTTTATCTCAAATCTTTTTATAGAAAACATAGGAAATGCTAAGTCTCTTGTAGCCGTCTTAGACTCACGGATATCTTGAGTCACAGCCCATACATCAACAAAATAAAAAATATCTAAGTCTATTACAACGTCTTTGAATAGAAAAGCTAAACATAGTTATGTCCTCGAATCAGTTGAGGACATAGCACAACTTGCTCGAAAGGATGCTAATATCCAAGCTTCACTTGAAATGACTCCTCTCAATTTCAACGTACACCTTTTGAGATAAAACAACATATGGAATTATTACATTAGAATGCACTAATTATGGTGACATGTAATAAAATCATGCTAAAAGGACATTTGTACAGAACATGCTCTTTTATGCTTTTTTTAGGAAAACTTTCTAAAATAAGTACAAGAACCACTTTAAACACCAACTTCACATATAAGACTTATTCCAACAATCAACAATATAGCATTAACATTACATCAAACCATATAAGCATATAACCCTTCTACCAAAGGTTATCCTAAGACTTACTTAAGTAAGACAAGAAGAGACTGCCCATACACCCTCTTCAAGCACACCTAATAATCCTTAAGACTACCTAAGATAAGATTATTCCCTTTTCATTACTTAGACTCTCTACCCAAGGTTACTCTAAGACTCACTTGAGTAAGACATGAAGAGACCGCCCATACACCCTCTTCAAGCCTACTTAAGCAATCCTCAAAGCTACCCTAGATTGGGATGATTTATTCAACATATATTAACTTAAGTCATTATCAGTTCATTAAGTCAATTAAGAGACATTTCATCAATTAAGGATTTCACATAATGGTCTTCGAGAAGACCTAGGGAACCTACATCCTAGCATCTTCAAAGCCTACTCGTGCCATGTCTAGATAGCATCTCATTACACTACATAAACGTTGTAGAACTTATCCAATACTAGAGTGTATCCCATATGATGAGAATAGGCATTAACTGACATAGACCATACTAGCTAGGCATGGAATCCAGAGTCTACCCTACTTTGATGGAGGGTGTTCTACTTTCCAAGGGTAGAACTAGGACACATACCATGTAGACACATGGTTAAGGAATATCAAGGGCTCCTTTGCACTCTAGTCTCCTTCTCAAGTAGAGCTACAACCACAAGCATATTCTCTCGGTGCTAGCCATGTTCTTATAGAGTAAGTTCAATCACATAAGAGCATACGAAAAGGTATCATCTCTTAGTCATTACCTAACCATAATGCACCTACCAAATATGGGTCCACTATGGCTGCCACTTTATGGTCAATAAGGATAGCTCAACGACTTTCTTAGAGATAGTTTGATGTCATTACGGCCAACCTATCTGTAACACTGCAAAAGTCCAAAACCTAATATAGAGCATGACATGAGTGTTTAAGGATTGTAACACTGTTTTAAGGTCAAAAATAATGTTTATAAGTCCTTTAGGAGGTTTTGGATTCAAAACATCAAGGAACGTCCATGACGTCTGGAGACTAGTGAAAGAAGTGCTAGGGTGCCTTAACCTATTTCACGAGGTTTTAGGAGTCGTAATTTGATGAAATTGGGTGGAAAGGTGTTAAACACGTATTAGAACATGTTTAGGGCCAAAATGGAGGGTTACGACTCCCCAAGTACCACCCTAATGTTCCTTGAGGAGGACCCTTCCAAATGACCAAAAAGTTGTCAAAGACAGCAGTACCTACGCCTGCCAAACAACGTGGCGTCACCTCGGTGACGGGTGTCGATTGTAACACTCCAGAAATGTCATGAATTAGACTAGAGCTTAATTTATTAAATAATGTTTAAAATTATGTTTCCAGACCTATATTAATGTAATAAACTCATTTGGAAAAGGTTAGATCCAAAACGACTAAGAAAGGTCTTGACGTCCGGAAACTAGCTAATTTGAACTAGTTTACGTCCCCATGTTTGGTGAAGGTTTTGAGGTGTCAAATGGAGTCCAAAACTTGTAAAGAGACCTTGTGTAGGTAGTATGTAGTACAAAGGGTCCAAATGTCTAGTAGCGACACCCCAAGGACCACCTGAAGGGTCCTTGGGAGGACCCAAACATGGGTGGGTATGCTGCCTGGCAGCCTGCGAGCAGGAAGAACTAGACGCGAAGCGTACGACGCAAGCATGACACGCAGTTCACAGCCTAAAGATTTGAGAGGCAGACTCGCGACGCGAGGCTGACAAACACCTCACTGCCTCAACTTAAAATTTAATAAAAATGACGGGATTTGGCCCCGCGACGCGCAGCTATGTCCTAGAATCGTTAAATATTTAGTAATTTATATTCATAAAAAGACCCATTTAAGTGGATGGTCTTTTGGGTAATTCATAGGACGACTATATATGGATATTAGGTCAGTTTTAGACCACTTTTACACGTCCAAATCAGATTCAAACGAAAATTCTCTCATCTCTCAAGAAACGCTCTCTTTTCCAAACTCCATTGAAGAACAAGAAGAGCTTAAGGAAGAAGACGAAGACTTCAAGTTTTTCATCCAATTTTCGTGGATTCTTCATCTATAAGGTATGGGTTTTTCACTCTTGGGATTCCTTTCCCCAAGAGGTGCTTTCAAAGATAAGTTTTCAAGACATTCAATTCTAGGGTTTTTACTCTACAAACGGATTTTCTTCCTAACCCTAGATTTATGATTTTCAATGAGAAGTAAGTGTTTTCTATGGTTGATTTCACACGGATTGATGAGTATGTGGTTATTTATGTGTGAATTTCGTGTGAAGTATCTTCTTATCTAGATGATGGTTTCGTATGGTTGTTTGTACTACTTGATGACACGTAAGCGTAGGGATTGGAATTAAGACTAGAATGAACTCTTAAATGACCCGTTCCCTTACCCTACATTATGCATTGCTCTTGTATATGATTTGAAGAGTTTTTCTTGGTTATGCTATTGAGTATTTCACTAAGTATGGTTATGAATATTGTAAGATGAACTAAGGTTCTTGGAAGCAAGAGGTAAGTCTTCTAAAGTGTGATTACTCTCCAATGTTTATGTTATCCTATAAATTATGATGCTATGTTATCAAATGTATGTATGATGTTGCTATGTGTATTTGTTGGGATATGAACATGTTACTTGTGAGATCATGATAAGAACACGATAAATACAAGTTACGATATTCTCTTGTATGCTTTACACAAGATGACCATGTTATGTTAATCTCACAAACAAAGGGTTAGAATGAAAGGAAATTCTGATCTAATCCTAAAGAGCTCATGACCATGTTTATACAAGGAGTTAATATCCTATGACCTATGATAAGTTTATGATAAAAGACAATTTAAAGGTTATTCAAGAAAGGGACTTAAGCTAAGCACCGATGAACTTGATATGAGAGGTGTCCCTTCCCTAGTTGGAAGGTAGGTTCACAATGACTCTCATGAGATAGAGGCTGCCATGTAATGTGGAACTATGGGTCTCTAATATATCTCCTATTTCTTGAACTATGTTGCCACCATAGGATACTAGCTAGTGGATCCACCTAGAAATTTATGTCATGTTTGGTTCTACTTTTCGGTGTGGGGTTTTATGACACCGGATTCCATGTTTAGCTCACATGGTCTATGTCGGTTAAGGAAAATGTTCCCTCATGTAAAATTAAAGACAAGTAAATGAACGTTGACTAGGGTGACTTGAGAAGTCTACTTATTATAGGTAGGGTTATGGGACTCTACCTAGACATTGTATAAGTTGACTCTAAGGGAAGTCCTAGGAGATTGTTCTTATGTAATATGATAACATGAAAGGTATGATGCTTATGATACATGATGTTACTCTTATATGATGTTGGTGATTATGATGAATATGTTATTGGGTTATATTTCTATATGAAGTGATGACTACTTATGTTACAAGCTATATGAAGCAAAGCTTTACTCATGGTCTCCTATCTTATCTACTTGGTTATGTGGGGTTATGGGGCTTCACATGACCATTTCACTTGTAGGTTGGGGATGGGATCATTGGTAAGTGTTTTTTATATTATGTTTATATGATCTATTGAACATGAAATGTTAATATGACTCTATGATAATATGTCTTTGATTATGATCATGTTGTATGTTGATGAAGTCCTTAACTTGTATATGTTATATGGTATGTGCATTGAAGACTTTCATATGACTTAGCATGTTTTCTAAAGAGATGATAAATGATCCTTTTTCATGCATGTCCTTAAGTGTTATGTGCATATACCCATACTTAGTACATGTGGCGTACTAACACCATTACTTTATATTACTACAACTGTAGGTTATGGCCATTGAAGTTTAAGGAGGTCGATTTGAAGAAGCTTGGAACTCTTTCTCCAAGTCTTGGTAGGTCCTCTTGTTCGGGGATGCTATCTTTCATATTCCAGCTTATGCAGATTTTTAGTAGTTTAAACAATACGCTCTTTCCATTATGTTCTTTTAGATTCTTTTGTATTAAGGCCTATATGACATATTGATTATATATTTGCTAAGTCCGGATTTGCACTCTTTAGATGGTTTTATATACGTGAGACAAGTTTTAAAATATCGTATATTATTATGAATGTTAAGTATGAAGTCTAAGTATACTTCACATAAGCATGTAAAAGTTTTAAAATTTCCGCAATTTTACTGATCACATGTTATGACGAATGCTAAGGGCTTGTCTGAGTCCTCTGAGAGGACGATGACGCCGGTCTCATATGGAGGAATGCTCTCCGGGTGTGACATCGATGCCTCCGTCGACCACCACTTATACACTTATCCAAAAGTGTCCAAAATCATGGTCTCTGACCAAAACGACGGTGTGCAGTGTAGGGGGCAAAGATGGTCGTCGACTGACCTACGGCCCGTAGGTCGGAATCCCGTAGGTCAAGCCTGCTTTTCACAGTGAAGTTATAAATGGTTCTATTAATTAGTTATTAGTTAGGGTATTAATTAAGGTTTAAGGGGTGGTTAATTAAAATTAGTTCAACGGCTATATAAAACTACCCTAAACCTAAACCCAACTTAACACCTCACTTTTACCAAACTCAAATTACTCTTCCTTCTCTCTACTTTCTCTCTCCCAAAGAAGACCAAGGTCAAGGAAATTAGGGCTTCAATGAAATCTATTTTCGCCATAAATATTCAAGGAAAATCAAGGTATGGGAACCTTTCACCTTTGGGATTCCTTTCCCCAAAGGGTTCTTCCAAAATTGGTTTCAAAAAGATAATTTTCATATGGGTTTCTTCCTAATACGAATTTGATCTTCTAAGTTGGGTTGGTTATGGTTTCCTTTGGTTATTATGATTAGATTATGTTTTATTATTGTTCAATTACATTTGTTCTTGATGAATTAACCTAGTATGTGGAATAGACATGAATTCACCCTAATTCCCTAACCCTAGGTGTTGAACTCATGTTGAATTGATTAGTATTGATGTAATTGAGTTAGTTGTTATGTTAATTACTATTGAATTATGTTTTTACACCTATAGATGAATGAAATTGTATTGTTTGAGGGTATGACCAGTGATGATTGTTTTTGAAGGAGAATTGGTATGACTTTCTGATCCAATTGTGGCTTTTACTTGGTGATGAAGTTAAATTGAAGCATGTCTTGTGATTGAATTTTAGATAGGTGTTAGTATGATGATGAATTGAAATGTCTTGATTATGTGATTGTGAGATAATGCTTAAGATGTAATGATATAAGGTTGGTTACGAATTGCCTATGTGCCTTATTATGAAATAATGATGATGATGTGCTAATCTCACATATGAGGGTTGTATTGAAAGGATGTTCTCATGTAATTCCTATTTAGCTAATGATGATGATATACATGGGGTTAGTCTCCTATGACGTAAACTAAGCTACGATGAATAATAAAGGCTTAAAGACATTTCAAAAAATGACTCTAGCTTAGCACCGAGTGAACTAGAAGTGAGGCGTGTCCCTTCCCAAGTAGGGAAGGTAGGTTCACTATTGTACTCATGAGATTTGAGACTATAATGCTATGTTCATAACGAGTGTCCCAAGCATATCTCCTAGTTCTTGAACTATGTTTCCCCGTTGGAATACTAGCTAGTGAATCCACCTAAAATACTATGTTCATGTTTTGGTACTACCTTGGAAAGTAGTCCACCTTCTTTTTGTGTAGGGTTTCATGATACCAGATTCCACATTTGTCTCTTGTGGTCTATGTCGGTTAAGGCAAGTGTTGCCAAAATTAAAGTGAATGAATAAAGGTAAATGAATAGAGACATTGATTAGGATGACTTGAGGGGTTTACTTAGGATAGGTAGGGGTATGGGACCCTATCTAGACATTGTACAAGTTAACTCTAATGGGAGTCCTAGGAGATGGTCTTATGTATGATGCTATTATGAAATGTATGATGTCAACTCTATATGACGATACTCTCACATGATGATGACTATATTGATTAACATGACGTTGGTCTAAATTGCTATATATAATGATGACTATCTAAGATGATATGTATTATGTAATAAAGCATTACTTATGATCTCTTGTCTTGTTTACTTTGTTGTGTGGGGTTATGGGACTTCACATAAGTATTGCACTTGTAGGCTTAGGATTGGATTGTTGGTAAGGGCTTGTATGCTTATGTTGATGTGAATTATTAGACTTGTTAGATTGAAATAGTTCTTATGTGAAGTTGATATAATTCTTATGTTGAAATCGATATGGTTCTTATGTTGAGGTATATCGATCATGAACATGACTTGAGTTACTGTGATCCTTATGTGTTATATGCTCTCTTGTATGTGCATTAAAGGATTTCAAATGACTTGGCATGTTTTCTAAAGTAAATGTCCCTTTCGCATGCATTCTTTCAATTGTTTTATGTGCATGTTTCCATCATTAGTACAAGTGGTGTACTAACCATATTTCTATGTTTTCTACTATTATGTAGGTTCCAGTCATTGAGCTTTTAGAGGGCCATTGAAGAAGACTTGATCCTCATTGTCCAAGTTTGGTAGGTCCTCACCTTCCGAGGATGATTCCACTATCTTCCTATTGTTGTTCTAGTTTTAAGACACTTGGTTCTTTCTCTTTTCATTTGAGGACGATTGTTGTATAAGCCTATATATGGCTATTGTTGTAATGAAGTATGGATCCCAAATGTTGTATTCGTTCTAGATGGTTGAATATGAGACTTATCCTAGACTTCCTATGAGATTATGTTCCTATATTATGTATCTGAAATAAAAGTAGAAGCCTATGTAAGCTTCCTATTGCGAGGAGTCTAAGTAAACTCTGTAAGTATATAAGATGTGTAAGCGAGAGGTCTATGTAAACATCATGATGTAAAAGTAAATGAAAAGTTTAAAATTTTCCGCATTTTAACCTATGATATGCTACGATGAATGCTAAGAGGCTAGTCTTAGTCCCTTTCAAGGATGACGACGCCGGTTATGCCTATGGGGTATTCCCCGGATGTGACAAACTTTGTATCTGAGCATGAGGTTGAATATATTTAGGATCGATGTCACATTAAACCACGTATATGTACATTCTTATTCATAATTTAGAAGTGCTTCACACTTATGAATGAGAGACTATCTGATGCTTAGGAAATCCTCATCTTCTTGTATTCCTATGTCGTGCATCTAGAGTCTACTTTATGTGTGCTTTCACCTAAACCTTTTATTGTGGTTATAGGTATTAATACTCGAAGGTAAGCCGCAAGAAGGGCCGAAGAAGGGGTAGCTAATGTGGGAGCTCATGACAACCAAGCTCCTCCACAAGACCAACAAGTTCCTCTATTGAGCAAGTTCCTATGGGTGATCATGTTTTGGTTACTCCTCCTCCACGTATGATGGATGGAGAGATAAGGTCGGCATTTCTCAATTTGGACCAAGCCATGAATTCCCAAACTAATTTTGTAACTTCTCAAGTCCAAGCTATGGCGGCCCAAGTGAATCGGGAAGTAGGAATGTATGCCTCATCATGCTAACACTATGGATTCTCGTCTAAGAGATTTTACTAGGATGAACCCTCCTATATTTTTCGGTTCAAGAGTGTATGAAGACCCTCAAGACTTCCTTGATGAATTCAACCAAATTTTATTTGCTATGGGTGTGACTTCGAATGAAAAGGCTGAGTTGGCCGCCTATCAACTCAAAGTTGTGGCGCAAACTTGGTACACTCAATAGAGGGATAATAGGGCACTAAGAGGTGGGCCGATTACTTGGGAGATTTTCAAAAGGTCCTTCCTTGATTGGTTCTTTCCTGGAGAGTTGAGGGAAGCCAAGGTGGAATAATTCATAAACCTTTGTCAAGTAGGTATGAGTGTTCTTGACTACTCCTTAAAGTTTACTAAATCGTCCAAGTATGATCCATCCTTGGTGTCTAACCCAAGGGATGAGATGAGTCATTTCCTTATGGGAATGTCCGATGACTTGGTGGAAGAATGTTGTTCGGCTAAGCTTCATGATAATACGAATATTTCCCATGTAATGGTTCATGCTCAACAAGTGGAAGAAAGTAGTCTAAGGAGGAAAAATAGAGAGGCCAAGAGAGCCAAGTCTTTTGAAAGTGGTTCTTTAAAGGGGAGATTGGAAATCCAAGATAAGCCTAGATTCAAGAAGAAATTCTCAAATCAAGTTCCTTTTAAGTTCCCTAAGGCTCATGATGTTAGGGTGTCTAACCCTAAGCCTCAATAGGGAATAGGTACTAGTTTATCAAGCAAGAAGCCAACTTATGGAAAGTGTGGCAAGAAACACATGGGTGAATGCTTAGTTGTTATGAATAATTGTTTCAGGTGTGGTAAAAGTGGTCAAAAGGTTAGAGATTGTCCTAATTTGAAGGGTAAAGACAAGGGGAGTGGACAAGCAAGTGTTCTAATGTTGATGCTCTAAGAAAGAATCACTTTTATGTTCTCCGTTCTAGGGGAGAACAAAAGAGTTCTCCCGATGTGGTGACCGGTATGTTACAAGTCTTCTCTATTAATGTCTATGCTTTACTTGATCTGGGTGCTACCCTATATTTTGTTACTCCTTTGGTAGCTAGAAAGTTTGATATTTTGCACGATATCCTAAATGAATCTTTTATGGTGACTGCCACGGTAGGTGAGTTGGTGGTTGCAAAACGGGTATATAAAAATTGTCCTATAATTTTGCCCAATAGAGTTACTCATGCTGAATTAGTAGAACTTGACATGGTTGATTTTGATGTTATTTTGGGGATGGATTGGTTGCATGCTTTTTTTGCTTCCATTGATTATAGGACTAGAGCTGTCAAGTTTAACTTTCCTAATGAACCCATCTTAGAGTGGAAGGGGGAAAGTTCTATTCCTAGAGGTCGTATCATTTCTTATCTAAAGGATTATAAGATGATCTCTAAAGGGTATTTATACCATATTGTAAGAGTCAAAGATTTAGACTCCGAATCTCCTTCCATTGAGTTAGTTCCCATAGTGAGAGAATTTTCGGAGGTAATTCCTAATGATCTTCTTGGAATCCCTCCTGAATGGGAAATTAATTTTGGTATTGACTTGATGCCAGATACAAATCCCATTTCAATTCCTCCTTATCGGATGGTTCTGGCCGATTCGAAAGAGTTGAAGACTCAACTCAAGGATTTACTAGACAATGGCTTCATTCAACCTAGTATTTACCCATGGGGTGCTCCGGTTTTATTTGTGAAGAAGAAGGATGGGTCACTTAGGATGTGTATCGACTATCAGTAACTTAATAAGGTTATTATTAAGAACAAGTATCATCTCCCTCGGATTGATGACTTGTTTGATCAACTCCAAGGGGCAAGCTACTTTTCTAAGATTGACTTGAGGTCGGGATATCACCAACTTAGGGTGAGAGATGATGACATTCCCAAAATGGCCTTTCAAACAAGATATGGTCACTATGAGTTTAGGGTGATGTATTTTTGGTTGACTAATGCCCCATAGGCATTTATGGACCTAATGACTAGGGTGTTCCGAAAATACCTACATGCCTTTGTGATTGTCTTCATAGATGACATCTTATTATATTCGAGGAATGAGGGTGAGCATATGGACCATTTGAGAGTTGTTTTGCAAGTCCTTAAAGAACACCAACTTTTGTCCAAGTATAAAAAACTTAAGTTTTGGTTAAGGTCGGTGGCTTTTCTTGGTCATATCATATCTAGTGAAGGGGTAGAGGTAGATACGAGAAAGACGGAAGTGGTCAAGAATTGGCCTAGACCATTGGCTCCAACCGACATTAGAAGTTTCTTGGGTCAAGCCGAGTACTATCGGAGTTTTGTGGATGGGTTTGCATCCATTGTTTCTCCTTTGACTACCTTGACCCAAAAGAATGTGAAATTTGAGTGGTCGGTGGCTTGTGAAAGAAGCTTCCAAGATTTGAAAGATAGTGTTACCTCTGCTCCGGTGTTAACCTTACCCAAGGGTACCAAGGGTTCTGTGGTATATTGTGATGTATCTCGAATCGGTTTGGGTTGTGTCCTTATGCAACATGGGAAGGTTATAGCCTATGCCTCTAGGAAACTCAAGGTTCATGAGAAGAACTACCCAATCCATGATCTTAAGTTAGCGGCCTTGTGTTTGCCTTGAATATATGGAGGCATTACTTATATAGTGTTCATATTGATGTATATACCGACCATAAGAGTCTTCAATATGTGTTTACCAAAAAGTAGTTGAATATCCGACAATGAATGTGGTTAGAATTATTAAGAGATTACGATATGAGTGTCCTCTATCTCCCCGGTAAAGCCGATGTGGTTGTGGATGCTCTTAGTCGTATAAACATGGGTAGTGTGTCTCATGTAGAAGAATCCAAGAAATACCTAGTGAAAGAAGTTCATAGGTTAGCTCGTTTGGGTGTTCGATTAGAAGATTCTCCAAATGGTGGTTTTGTAGTGCATAATAACTCCGAGTCATCTTTGGTGGTTTAGGTGAAGTCTAAGAAACACCTTGATCCCTCATTGATGGAGTTGAAGAAATCAGTACTTAATAAGCTTAATGAGTCATTATCCCAAGGGGTGGATGGTGTTCTAAGGTACCAAAGTAGGTTATGTGTACCCTATGTTGATAATTTGAGAAATCAGATTCTTGAATAAGCTCATGGTTCCCGTTATTCCATTCATCCCGATTCTACTAAGATGTATCATGACCTTAGAGAAGTGTTGTACCACTCCGAAAGTCCATGACCTAGTCTAGAGACTCATATGTTGGCCTAAGGTGTGTAACACTGTTCTAAAGCCTAAAATAATGTTTATAAACCATTTAGGAAGGTTTAGGGTCAAAACGTCAAGAAACGTCCAAGACGTCCGGAAGCTAGTCTAATTGAACTAGTAAAACGTCCTTACGTTTCGTGAAGGTTTGGAGGTGTTGCATGAGGTCTAAAACTTGTAAAATGAATTTTAATAGGTAAAACCATGTATATAGAGTAAAAAAGTCCAGGTTACACCCCCCAAGGGTCGACCTAGGGGTCCACAAATGGACCCCAATCATGGCCTTGCAAGCTGCCAAAACAGCAGCCAAATTACACATAGGGGGAGTGTGTCCGCGTCGCGGACTTGGTGGGCCCTTGGGAAAAAATCAATTTTGAGTCGCGGGTAGGTCGTGGACTCGTCTGGTTCAAAAATTATTTTATGAAAATCTTGCGGGAGCAGCTCCGCGTCGCGGACTTGTTTCCCGACGAAAATCTGAAATTCGGATTTTATGTTTAACTTCACAAAAGGACCCAATTAAGTGAGGGGTCTTTTGGATAATTTAAGGGACGAGTTTATAATGGTTTTAGGTTAGTTTTAGACCACTTTCATGCACTTCAAAATCAAAATTTACAAATCTCTCTCATCTCTCTTAAAAACTCTCTCTATTCAACCTCCATTGAAGAACAAGAAAAGCTTGAGAAAGAAGACGAAGACTCCAAAATATTCATTCAAAATTCGTGGAATGATCCTCAATAAGGTATAGGTTCTTAACTCTTGGGATTCCTTTCCTCAATAGGTCCTTTCAAAGATGATTTCCAACAATTAAATTCCTAGGGTTTTTACTCTACAAAACGGGTCTTCTTCCTAACTCAAGATTTATGACTAGTGATGAAAAATAATGATTTTCTATGGTTAATTAAGTATGTATTGTTGGGTAATTGGTTTGTAATGTTTTATTTTCGTGTGAAGCATATTCCTTCTCTAAATAATGATTTTGATTGGGTTATATCTATCACTTGATGTCATGTAAATGGTGGGATTTGAACTATAGCTAGAATGAACTCCTAAATGACCCTTTCCCTCATTCCTAAATATGAATTTATCTTGTAAATGACTAGAGTGGTTGGGATTGGTTATGTTATTGTGTATTTCTCTATATTATTGAATGATTATGGTGAATTGAGTGTAAGTTCTTGATGAAGATTCTTGGAAGCAATAGGTAAGTCTTCTAAAGTCATGATCACTCTATTATGTTGATATTGGCCTATAAATGATGTTGTTGTGCAATTGAATTATTTTTGATGTTGCTATGTATATATGTTGGGATATGAATATGTTCAATTTTAGATCGTAGTGATTTTATGATAATACAAGTTGATGATGTTTCTCTTGTATACCTTACACAATATGATTAGGATATGTTAATCTCACAAATGAATGGTTTTGATGAAAGGAAATTCTCATCCTAAACCTAATGAGATTATGATCATGTTTATACAAGGGGTTAATCCCCTATGGCTTATGATAAGTTTTATGATAAATGATAACTTAAAGGTAACTCAAAAAGGGACTATAGCTTAGCACCGAGTGAACTAGATATGAGAAGTGTCCCTTCCCAAGTTGGAAGGTAGGTTCACAATGACTCTCATGAGATTGAGGCTACCATGTAATGTGGAACTATGGGTCTCTAATATATCTTCTAGGTCTTAAACTATGTTGCCTCCATAGGAATACTAGCTAAGGGATCCACCTAGAAAGCTATGTCCATGCTTTGGTTCTACTTTGGCCGATAGACCACCTTCTTTCAGTGTTGTCACACCCGGACTTCATACCCCGGATGAGACCGGCGTCGTTAACCTCTCAGAGGTCGCAGACAAGCCTCTTCTTAGCTTTCATCACAATCATACAGTTAACTTTGCGGAAAAATTAAAAACTTTTAATATACTAATGAAGTATACTTAGACTTCATACTTAAGATTTATATAGACATACGATAATCTAAAACTTGTCTCACATATATATAACCATCTAAAGAGTGCAAATCTGGACTTAGCCAATAATAGTCAATATGCCATATAGGCCTTAATACAAAAGAATCAAAAGAACATAACGGAATAATGTATTCTAAAAACTACTAAGTCTTCATATGCTGGAATATAAATGATAGTGTCCCGAACGTGAGGACCTACCAAGACTTGGAGAAAGAGTTCCAAGCTTCTTCAACTCGACCTGCTTAACTTCAATGGCTGGAACCTACAGTTGTAGTAAAATAAAGTAATGGGGTTAGTACACCACATGTACTAATTATGGGTATATGCACATAACACACAGGGACATGCATAAAAAGGATCACTTATCATCTCTTTAGAAAACATGCTAAATCATATGAAAGTCTTCAATGCACATACCATATAACATATACAAGTTAAACATTCCATCAAATCAAGCATGTTCATAAACAAAGACATATTCTCATAAAGTCATG
Organism: Solanum sitiens; assembly: GCA_016801875.1. NCBI lineage: Eukaryota > Viridiplantae > Streptophyta > Magnoliopsida > Solanales > Solanaceae > Solanum > Solanum sitiens. The sequence goes on from JABWTJ010000335.1 coordinate 857,011, forward strand.
TTAACATTTTATATTCAATAAATCATATAAATATAACATACAAAACACTTACCCATGATCCCATCCCTAACCTACAAGTTCAATGGTCATGTGAAGCCCCATAACCCCACACAACCAAGTAGATAAGATAGGAGACCATAAGTAAAGCTTTGCTTCATATAACTTGTATCATATTTAGTTATCATTAACATAGCAATATAGCCAAATAACATATTTATCATAATAGCCAACATTATATAAAAGTAACATCATATATCATAAACATATATCTTTCATATCATCATATTACTTATGAACAATCTCCTAGGATTTCCCTTAGAGTCAACTTGTGCAATGTCTAGGTAGGGTCACATACCACTACCTATGCTAAGCAAACTCCTCAAGTCACCCTAGTCAACGTTCATTTAATTGTCTTTCGTTTTACATGAGGGAATATTAGCATTAACCGACATATACCATGTGATCTAAACATGGAATCCGGTGTCTTCCCCACACCAAAAAGAGGTGGTCTACCTGCCAAAGTAGAACCGAACATGACGTAGCTTTCTAGGTGGATCCACTAACTAGTATCCTATGGTGGCAGCATAGTTCAAGAACTAGGAGATATATTAGAGGCCCATAGTTCTACATTAAATGGCAGCCTCAATCTCATGAGAATCATTGTGAACCTACCTTCCCGCTAGGGAAGGGACACTTCCCATATCTAGTTCATCGGTGCTTAGCTTAAGTCCATTTTCTTGAAATAACCTTTAATTTATCTTTTATCAAAAACTTATCATAGGTCATAGGAGATTATCTCCTTGTATAACATGATCATGAGCTCTTTTAGATTAGATGAGAATTGTCCTTTCATCGTAACCTTTCTTTTGTGAGATTTACATGGCATAATCGTCTTGTGTAAAGCATACAAGAGAGTATCATAACTTGCATAATCGTATTCTTATCATAATCTCACAATTTACATGTTCATACCCAGCATATTCACATAGCAACATCATACATACTTTCATAACATAGCATCATGACTTATAGACTAGCATAAACATCTTAGAGTAATCACAATTTTAGAAGACTTACCTCTTGCTTCCAAGAACCTTATTCATCATGCAATATTCATAATCATACTTAGTCAAATACTCAATAGCATAATCAAGAACAACTCATCAAATCATGTACAAGATCAATGCATAGCGTAGGAGAAGGTAAACAGGTCGTTAAAGGGTTCATTCAAACCTTAAATTTTAACCCTAACATTTTCACACTATCAAACACTACAAACAACCCATTCGAAACCATCGTATAGAGAAAGATCATGTATCACACGACATTCAAACATTATCAATCAATTACTCAACAATTCATGCGAATTTAGATATAGAAAACGTTTAATTTTCATTGAAAAACATAAATCTAGAGTTAGGAAGAAAATCCGTTTTGTAGAGTAAAAACCCTAGTATTTGGAGTTCTTGAAAACTTATCTTGAAAGGAACTCTTGGGTAAAGGAATCTCAAGAGTGAAAACACATACCTTATAGATGAAGAATCCACGAAATCTGATTGGAGACTTCGAAACCTTCGTCTTCTTCCTTAAGCTTTTCTTGTTCTTCAATGGAGTTTTGGAAAAGAGAGCATTCTTGAGAGATTAAGAGAATTTCACTTGATTCTGATTTGGGACGTGTAATTGTGGTCTAAAACTGACCTAATATCAATATATATACGTCCCAAGAATTACCATAAAGACCTTCCACTTAAATCACCAAAATGCCCCTCCTAATTTGACTATAACTAGGAGAACATTTGACTTAGGGTCTCGGGTTTACCAGGAGTTAAATTAATTAATTAAGTTGCTAATTTAATTAATTAAGTGACCTAGGATAATTACTAAAGTACCCCTAAGTCGTTTGGACCATAACCAACCCCTTTGGACCATCCTAGGTTAGGTACTAGGATGTTTCTTTAGTTAGTTACTCGGCTAGTGTACCCGGTTAGGTCTTAGGTTTTTGGGGACACTAGTTAATTAATTTTAGTTAGTCCTAGGTTCTAGAATTGGTTAGGAATCTCGGCCCCACGTGGCTGGACCCGACGCGAGCTTGCCCCCTAACCGTCCTAACCGAATCGTTTGGGCTTGTCTCTCGGCCGTTGGTAGCACATGTGCTTGCACATGTGTTGCGTGCACTTTACTAACCTTGAATTCTGGAACGTTCACTTCTTATCCAAGGATCCTCACTATGTCCTTGGGCACTACTTAATCTACATGGTCATTTTAAATGGTCATGTGCCATGGTACCTAGGCTTGACACTTGGATGCCTAGTACTAATGTGAGTAAGCGATGAGGCTAAGAATTGAAGAGATTATTTTAGCTTAGGGTCCTCATTGTAGGTACAATTCCTAAACAAGCTTGGATTGGAGCATTTGAACATAAAGGTATATTTTCATTTACTTGTGTATACATACAAAAATTGGCTAACACCCTTAAGCCAATATTTTCTAACATGCCCAATATTCTAAATATTGGACAATGGGATGCCTATGTACCTCAATACATATTCTTAAAACCTAATAGGCTCTTCACTAGACATGTACATTTTCCGAAATATTACAGGTGTGGGGTTTCATGGCATCGGATTCCATGTTTAGCTCACATGGTCTAATGTCAGTTAAGAAGACTTTTCCCTCAAGTAAAATGAATGACAAGTAAATGGACATTGACTAGGGTGACTTGAGGAGTCTAGTTGGTATAGCTAGGGGTATGGGACTCTACCTAGACATTGCACAAGTTGACTCTAAGGGAAGTTCTAGGAGATTGTTCTTATATAATATGATAACATGAAATCTATATTCTTATGCTACATGATGTTACTCTTATATGATGTTGGTTATGTTGATGAACATGCTATTGGTCTATATTGTTATATGTGGTGATGACTACTTATGATATAAGTTTTATGAAGCAAAGCTTTACTTATGGTCTCCTATCTTGTTTACTTGATTATGTGGGGTTATGGGGCTTCACATGATCATTGCAATTGTAGGCTTGGGATGGGATTATTTGGTAAGTGTTTTGTATGTTAAGTTGATATGCACTATTGAACATGAAATGTTAATATGACTTTATGATGATATGTCTTTGGTTATGATCATGTTATGTTTTCCCAAGAAATAGTCCTCTTCATGGATGTCCTTAAAAGTTATGTGCATTTACCCATACTTAGTACATGTGGCGTACTAACCCCTTACTTTATATAACTAAAAATTTAGGGTCCGGCCATTAAAGATTAAGAGGGTCGATTGAAGAATCTTGGAACTCTTTCTCCAAGTGTTGGCAGGTCCTCATGTTCGGGGATGCTATCTTTTCATTATTCTAGCTTATGAAGACTTTAGTAGTTTAAAAGATATTCTTTATTTCCTATTTATCATTTGGATTCTATTGTATTAAGGCCTATATGGCATATTGACTTTTTATTGGCTAAGTCCAAGACTCATATTCTTAGATGGTTTTATGTGAGATAGTTTTAGACTATAGTATGTATCGTTTATCATGTTGCTAAAAGAGAAGCCTAAGTAAGCCTCTATGTGAGAGGTCTATTACCTCATTATATCTAGGTATGAAGTCTAAGTTTACTTCACATAGTATGTACAAAAGTTTTAATTTTCCGCATTTTTAACTGATGACATGTTATGACGAATACTAAGGGTTTGTATGAGTCCTTTGTGAGGACGCCGACGCCGGTGGCATTTAGGAGGTACTCTCCGTATGTGACAAATTTGGTATCAGAGCATGAGGTTAGATAACGTAGGATCAAGGTCTCACTAAATCACGTTATGTACTGTCTTGTTCATAGTTGTGAAGTGCGCCACAATTATGGATGAGAGGCTATGTGATGATTAGGAAAATTCTCTTTTCTTGGTAATCCTATGTTGTGCCTCTAGAGTTTTTGACACTATTTGTCTTTTAGCATCTAATCCCTTTCTTATGGTTTTAGGCGATGAACACAAGAAGGACATCCATTAGAAGAGTGGGAGATGAGATTGCGAATGCGGGAGCTCTTCCTCAAGGCAATCGAGTTCCTCCTCCAGTGCAAGCTCTATGAATGATCAGGTTCCGGTCAATCCTCCAGCCATGACGAATGGTGAGGTGAGGGCAGCCCTTCTCCAAATGTCCCAAGCCATCACCACTCAAGCTCAAGCCATTACGGCCCAAGCTAATCGGGAGGTTGTACCTCGAGAGAACCAGCACGCTAGTACTATGGCTAGCAATTTGAGATATTTTACTAGGATGAATTCTCCCATGTTCTTTGGATTCAAGGTTGATGAAGACCCCCAAGACTTCCTTTATGATATATATAAGATTTTGTTTGCTATGGGGATGAGTACTACTGAAAAAGTTGAGCTTGGTGCCTATCAACTCAAAGACGTGTCTCAGACATAGTACAATCAGTGGAAGGATAGTAGGGCTTTAAGAGGTGGTCCCGTGACTTGGGAGATCTTCAAAAAGGCCTTCTTGATAGATTCTTCCCAAGAGATCAAAGGGAAGCTAAGGTAGAGGAGTTCATCAACCTTCGTCAAGGAGGTATGAATGTCAAGGAATACTCCTTAAAGTTTATTAAGGTGTCCAAATATGCTTCCTCTATGGTTTCTAATGATAGGGATGAAATGAGCCGTTATGTAACGGGTGTGTCCAAAGAGCTTGAGGAAGAATGTCGTGCATCCATGCTTCATGACAACATGTATCTTTCTATGTTGATGGTTCATGCACAACAAGTAGAGGAGAATCGTCTAAGGAAGGGAAACAGAGAAGCTAAGAAAACAATGTCCTTTTAGAGTGGTTCTTCTAAGAGTAGGCTTGATATTGAAGACAAGCCTAAGTTAAAGAAGAGGTTTTCCAACCAAGTTCCTTCAAATTTCTCCAATACTCACAATGATAGGGTGTCTAATCCTAAACTTCAAAAGGGGAGAAATGTTGATCCACCAAAAGAAAGACCAACTTGTAATAAGTGTGGTAAGAAACATGCAGGTGAATGCCTTGTGGGAACTAATAGTTGCTATGGTTGTGGAAAAGGGGGTCATTTGGTGAAAGATTATCCTAATATGATAATTCAAGGTAAGGGAAGTAGCCAATCTCAACCAAGCGGTCCTAAATCTGAAGCTCCAAAATGCAACCGTTTCTATGAACTCAAGGCTAGGGGTGAACAAGAGAGCTCTCCCGATGTTGTGACTGGTATGTTACAATTATTCTCTATTAATGTTTATGATTTGCTTGATCCAGGTGCTACCCTTTATTTTGTCACACCTTTGGTAGCTAGGAATTTTGATGTACTTCCTGATGTTTTGATTGAACCCTTTTCGGTTTTTACCCCTATGGGTGACTCTATAATTGCAAAGAGAGTCTATAGGAAATGTCTTGTGATGCTTCCCAATAGAGTTACTCTTGTTGATTTGGTAGAACTTGACATGTACGATTTTGATATCATTTTGGGTATGGATTGGCTTCATGCTTGTTTTGCTTCTATAGATTGTAGAACAAGGGTAGTGAAGTTTCAATTTCCAAATGAAACCATTTTCGGGTGGAAGAGGGGAATTCTATGCCAAAGGGTCAAATCATTTCTTGCTTGAAGGATTGTAAGATGATAGCCAAGGTCTTTCTATTCCATGTGGTGAGGTTTAACGATCTATAATACGAAACTTCTTATATTGAGTCGGTCCCCGTAGTGAGGGAATTTCCGGAGGTTTTTCCTAGTGACCTTCTAGGAGTTCCTCCCGAATGGGAAATTGACTTTGGAATTGATTTGTTACCGGATATGAACCCCATTTCAATTCCTCAATATCGAATGGCTCTGGACGAACTGAAAGAGTTGAAGCTCCAACTCAAATATTTACTAGTCAAGGGTTTCTTTCAACCTAGTGTTTCTCCATGGGGTGCTCCGATCTTGTTTGTAAAGAAGAAGGATGGGTCCCTTAAAATATGCATTGATTATGGTCAACTTAATAAAGTCACCATAAATAACAAGTATCCTCTTCCTCTGATTGATGATCTATTTGATCAACTCCAAGGTGCTAGCTACTTTTCCAAGATTGACTTAAGGTCGGGATATCACCAACTTAGGGTGAGCGGTAAAAATGTTCCCAAAACAGCTTTCCAAGCTAGATATGGTCACTATGAATTTCTAGTGATGTATTTTGGGTTAACAAATGCCCCGGTGGCGTTTATGGACCTAATGAGTAGAGTTTTCCAAGATTACCTTGACACATTTGTGATTGTGTTCATTGATGATATTTTGATATACTCCAAGAATGAAAATAATCATGAGTGTCACTTGAGGTTGGCCTTGCAAGTCCTCAAAGAACACCAACTTTATGCCAAATTTAGCAAGTGTGAATTTTGGTTGAGGTCAGTTGTTTTTCTTTGCCATGTTATCTCTGTGAGGGTGTAGAGGTTGATCCGAAGAAGACGGATGCGGTCAAAAATTGGCCTAGACCTTTGACTCCCACCAACATAAGGAGTTTCTTGGGTCTAGCTGGGCATTATAGAAGGTTTGTAGATAGATTTTCATCTATTGCTTCGCCTTTGACAGCTTTGACTCAAAACAAGGTGAAGTTTGAGTGGTCGGAAGCTTGTGAAAAAAGTTTTCAAAGATAAGCTTACCTCTCCGGTGTTGACCTTACTGGAGGGTAATGAAGACTTTGTAGTGTATTATGAAGCTTCCCGAGTGGGCTTGGGATGTGTCCTCATGCAACATGGAAAAGTGATAGCTTATGCCTCTAGGCAACTCAAGGTTCATGAGAAGAATTATCAAACTCATGATCTTGAGTTAGCAGCTGTAGTTTTTGCATTAAAAATTTGGAGACACTACTTGTATGGTGTGCATGTTGATTTTTTAGTGACCATAAAAGTCTTCAATATGTGTTTACACAAAAGGATTTGATGGTTATAACTTTTGAAGGATTACGATATGAGTGTTCTTTACCACATAGGAAGGCCAACGTGGTTGCGGATGCTTTGAGTCGTATGACTATTGGTAGTGTGTCTCATGTCGAGTCATCATTAGTGGTTGAGGTGAAATATAAGCAACATCTTGATCCTCTATTGATGGAGTTGAAGGAATCATTACTTGGTAAATTCAATGAGTCATTCTCCCAAGGGGGATGGTGTTCTTAGGTACCAAAGGAGGTTATGTGTACCGGATGTGGAGGATTTGAGAAATCAAATTCTAGAAGAATTCCATGGTTCCAGTTATTTTATACATCCGGGTGCCACCAAAATAAATCATGACCTTAGAGAGGTCTATTGGTGAGATAGTTTAAAAGGGGACATAACAGAGTTTGTTGCTAAGTGTCCAAATTGCCAACAAGTTAAAGTTGAGCATCTTAAATCGGGTGGTTTAACCCAAATCATGGGTGCCCCTACTTGGAAGTGGGAAGCCATCAATATGGACTTTGTTGTTGGGTTACCTCGAACCCGGAGGCAAAATGATTCTATAAGGGTTATTGTGGATAGGTTGACCAAATCTGCCCATTTTATTCCTATAAAGTCTACTTATACTGCCGAAGATTATGCAAGAATCGACATTAATGAGATTGTGAGTCTTCATGGGATTCCTTCGTCCATCATTTCGGATAGAGCTGCCCAATTCACTTCTCTTTTTTGGAAATCTTTTCAAAGGGTTTGGGTACTCAAGTGAAACTTAGCACCGTGATTCATCCTCAGACGGATGGTCAAGCAGAACGTACCATACAAATTCTAGAAGATATGTTAAGAGCATGTGTTATCGATTTCAAGGGAAGCTTGAATGATCACCTACCTTTGATTGAGTTCTCCTACAACAATAGCTACCATTCGAGCATCTACATTGCACCTTTTGAAGATCTTTATGGTAAAAGATGTAGATATCCAGTTGGTTGGTGAGTTCTCACTCCTTGGTCCCGAGATTATCTATGAGGCCATAGAGAAAGTTTGATTCATAAGAGATAGATTGAAGACAGCCTATAGTCGGCAAAAGTCTTATGCCGACAGATGCAAAAGAGATCTTGAGTTTGAAATAGGAGATCACGTCTATTTAAAGATTTCACCAATAAAAAGGGTGATGAGATTCGGTAAGAAGGGGAAGTTAAGTCCCCGATATGTTGGTCCTTATGAAGTTTTACAACTGGTTGAAAAGGTCGCCTATGAGCTGAAACTACCTAGTGAACTAGCTTCGGTTCATCCGGTGTTTCATGTTTCTATGCTTAAGAAATGCATAGGCAACCCGGTGTCTATTCTACCTATGGAAGGTTTGGGGTGGATTAGAACCTCTCTTATGAAGAGATTCTGGTCGAGATCCTAGATCGCCAAGTCAAGAATTTGAGGAACAAAGAGGTTGCCTCCATAAAAGTCCTATGGAGGAACCATCTTGTTAAGGGTGCAACATGGGAGGCCGAAGACGATATGAAGTCCCGCTACCCTCATATTTTTACTCCTTGAGTTTAGACAATCCTCTTAATAAATAAATAACGAGTAATATGAAGTTGACTTGGTTTCTAATTGATGCATGTTTTGGTAAAAGTTGTACCAAATTGAGTTCTAAGAAAATTATTTCATACTCTATTCTTGCACTTATATGAAATGTGTATGCATGTTGTCTTCTAGAGATTTTGCTATCTCGTTGTTGTCTTGAGAAGCATGATAGGATGGTTCCTCTTTAATGTGTTTTGAACTCATGTAGATGTTGGGGAGGTAAATTCCCCATTATGTGTTACGAAATGTTGAACTCTTATATGTTGTGCATCATGAATTGAGTTGCTATGTGTAATCCTGTGGTATGCATTGAAAGGAGTTGTGAAGTACTCCTATGAGTTGTGACTCATTATGGTTATATGTTGTTGTTGGTTGTGTTGCTAGTTTTGAGTCTATCCTCTCCCTACAAAAGATTTTAGTGTCATTTGGGGATGAATGTTCCTAAGGGGGGATAATGTAACACTCCGAAAGTCCATGACCTAGTCTAGAGACTCACATGTTGGCCTAAGGTGTGTAACATTGTTCCTAAGCCTAAAGTAATGTTTATAAACTATTAGGAAGTTTTAGGGTTAGAACGTCATGAAAGCTAGTCCAATTGAACTAGTAAAACGTCCTTAGGTTTCGTGAGGTTTGGAGGTGTTGCATGAGGTCTAAAACTTGTAAAATGACTTTTAATAGGTAAAACCATGTATATAGAGTGAAAAAATTGACGCGTCCCTGGGAGTACCACCTACCCATGATTTTCAAAAGGGATTATGTGTATTTATATGTAAATATTTATGTGCCTCTATGCAAACTAAATCTTTTTAAATCATCTTCAAAATATAAACTATTATTATTTTTCTAAGACTGACCTTAAATCAAAATTGTTTCTATGGTGGAGGAGCGCGATTAACAATATCGTGACATCATCCCTATAAAGAAACAAACATTTTTTTAAATAAAAATTCTATTCAAAAACTTGCTCAATTTTTCAAAACTTTATTTTCGCACATCTTATTCTTGTTTGGTGTAGCATAATAAATTAAATCAAATTATTTGTATATCTATTTGTGCATATTCTGTCTTCTTGTTCATCTCTTTATTAATTGCTTAATATTTGTTTAATATTTATTTGTCACATAGTCCGCATGCTTAGATAATAAATAATTGAAATAACCTTAATCGTTTATTTGGGGTAGCTTAAATAAAATCAAATTGTTTGATTATCCATTTGTCTATTTTTTGTCTCTCCGCTTATCTTTATTTTAATTGATTAGTATTTGTTGTGTTTTATCACCTAGTTTTGACATGCTTAAATATTAATTAAAATAATAAAGTTTTCTCAATGGTTTAATTTTTTTTTATCATTTAGTCTCGCATGCTTAGATAATTAATTAAAACAATAAAATGATCTTAATTGTTTAATATTGTTATCACCTAGCGTTGCATGTTTAAATTAATTAAAATGATAAAATTGTTCAATATTATGTCATCACCTAGCTAGCATGTGTAAAAATATAAATAATAATGAAGTGACCTTATTTGCTACTTGTAACCCCCACATAAATTGCATGAGATATGGTCGGGACCCACATTCGTGGACCTCGAGGGATGCCTAACACCTTCCCCTCGAGGTAATTTGAACCCTTACCCTAATCTCTGGTTCGTTGACCTTAACTAGATTTAATTAGGTTAGATAGATGTCCTAACGCGCCTTAATTCGTTATGTGGCGACTCTTCAAAAGCCAAAATCCCAAAAGAGTTGTTAGGTCGTGCACAAAACCTGTTTTGACGAAAAATAAGGCGCGACAACAACCCAATCTTGAACTTAACGTGTCATTTGAAGGGAGATGACAACCCAATCTTGAACTTAATGTGTCATTTTAAGGGAGATGACAACCCAACATGTCTCTTTGAAAGGCGGACAACCCAACTTGAACTTAACATGTCACTTGAATGGAGGTGACTGTTGACACCAAATTTCGGTCTGATAGTTTTAAAATTAATACATTTTGAGTATTTTATTTTAAATAGTTCAAAATACATGTTTTGTCATTTTAATGAAATTTGTCGATAATCATCCTCTTTCTCAAAGTATTAGGATTTTTATCGATTGTTATGTTTATATTATTTTGTCATAGCCAGACGTTCAAATATTTATTCATTTCTTATAAAATCATTATTTCTGTTAAATTGCATTCTTTTTACATTTAATTGATTACGTTTATTACATTTTTCATATTCATTTTTTCTCTGTTACATTGTTAATATTCATTTTGATATTTTGCGCAGTCTAAAAATTTATTCAAATTTGAATACAATATACATACACAAATATTTTATCAATCGATAACTTTTGGGTCAACCTCAAGCCCATAACTTTGGCCCATAGTTTTCAACTCCCTATATATGAAATAGTTGGTCCATTAGGTTTTTGGGGTGGTGAATATTTTGTAGGGATAAGAATTTTCAGATTGGTGATTCACAAAAAGGGGTTTCACATTGTGTTTTTTATTTTATTTTATTTTATTTTTTCGGTGGGCTCACCGGAGTTCCACCAGTCAGCCGCCACCGTCCCAATTTTCACTCTTCACCTCTCTCTCCCGTTGCTCCTCCTCTCCTCGATTTCAGCTAAGAACGAAGAACCAGCAGCAAGAGATACTCCAACCAACAATGATGGACGACAACAACAGCTCCGACCAGCGCTGCCAGTCGCCTGTTTTCCGGCGAAACAACGAAGCAACCAGACTAACCACCACCCTCCTTCCTCACTACCTCCCTTATCCAACAAAAACCTCACCAGAAACATCACCATTTCCTGCTGAAACAACCACCAACAACAATGAAAGCCACACCCAAACAACCTCCTAAAACCCCCATCCTCTCATTCCTGTTTCTTCTCTAAACCAAATTCCAAAAACCCCTTCCTCCGTTCACTTTTCCCGACCAGACGACCACCAATAACCAACAACAAACGACCACTAAATGAGATGCCAAACCCACCACTTAATCGACCACTTCCCTCAACCCACGACACGGCCCACCGGATCTAAACAAACCAGACCCCCTCGCCCTTTCCCCCTTTTATTTTTGTTTATTTTGCAGGTGTTAAATATCCATTTTTCTGGCGAGATCAGTGAACCAGCGAGCTCCCATTTCAATCGGATTCCACCATCTCTGCCGACAATAGAAAAAACAGCCACCAATTTGTTTCTCTTTTGAGTAAACTTCTTCTTCTCTGATGTCTATTTGATACTTATTTTTTTTAGTGCACTCTTTCCTCTTCATTTATTTATTGTCATTTTTCTTCGAATGGTTTGCAGGTCTTGGTGATCTTTTCTTGATTTCATTCTTTATTGGTTTGTGTTGGCTCATTAATTGTTGTTTGGCTTTCATTTTTGGTTAATTTTTTGTAATTACAATAGTTGTATAACTATCTTTGTTTATTGTCTCATAGTTGACTTTATTGATTTTTTTTTGTTGTTGATTTAGTTAGCTTTTATTACTATTATTTTTTTCATTTTATTTTTTGCAGAAAATTTATTCCTATAAGCTTTAACATATTGTTGTTTATGTTTTATTTTATTCACATTGTTTGATTGACTAAAATTTCTTGTTTATTATTGCCATTTTGAATTATATTTATATTTTAGTTGCTTTCTTTTTGTAGTATTTATATTTTATATTAAATGTTTTGTTTGGTGCTATACCTCATGTTATCTTTTACCATTTTTCTTTACCCTATTTCCAGTGATCTATTGGTTTGATAGCGCTAAGCTACTGTTAGTAATGTTTGCTAGCCTTCATTATTATTGCTATTAATTTTATTCATATTTTAGTTGTTATTTATTTACTCTTCCAACATGATGCGTTGTTATAATAATTTAGTTGTGGTTGGTATTATTTTTTGTTATTTTATTTAGTTATGTTTTTGAGATTGTGGCATATTATTCTACCTTATCTAATAGAGTTGTATGTAATTTGGTGTTTTGAAGAAAACAAATTGGCAAATTATAATATCTCTCCGTCGATTTTGGAGGTCTTCCCATTTTAAAAAGACGGAAATTTAATTTAAGTTTATATATTTTATATGTTGAGATTGGCCGATGAAGAAATTATCGTCGATTTCCAAGGCCTCCCATTTTAATAAGACGGGTTTTTATTTTTAAATTATTATTTCTTATATTCAATTTTATTCATATTTATTTATTACTAACACTTTTACTAAGTGTGTTTACAGGTACCCAAGACTTGCTTCCTTGAAGCTATTCGACAGAAATTCGAATTATATTTTTCAATTCATTAATTTGTATATAACGATGTTAGGAAAACCTTAGGCCGATATTATTATTTTATTTTATTGTGTATATTGCATGTTTATTATATTTGTACATTATTTTATTCTCCTCCTCAATTTGAAAAAATAAACTAAGTCGGGAACCACAGTTGTGGATTTCGAAGGGTGTCTAACCCCTTCCCTTCGAAATAATTTGAATCCCTTACCTAAAATCAAATTGGATTCGTAGGCATTTCTTTCAATTTAATAAATAAATCGGTTTCCTAGTTTTCCAAAAAAATTTAGGTGGCGACTCCCTTTTCCCTTTAACCCTCTTTTACCCGTTTTAAAATTCTTTTAACCAAATTCTTTTTTAATGTAGTCACCGCGACGTTGCTCCCATTCGAAGGATGTCAACAGAATGGCGACTCCACTGGGGACTAGAGGTTTTAACCAATATGAATTCATTTTTCAAATTGAGGAGAATTTTCTTTTATTGAGTTATACCTTGCATTTTTAAAATTTCGCTGATTATTTGTATATTGTACTTGTTGTTTATCCATTATTCATTTTTATTTGTATGTATATTGTCATTGCATTTTATGACATAATTTTCGCCAAATGGCAAATAGAATGCATTAGGACCGAGGAGGTTACGTGGCTTTCAACGACTGTCCTTCCAAAAACACCTTCAAATTCTTTTGAAGTGGTAAACAAATAGTTGGTTTGCAGTCATCCAACGTCGTTTATTATACTTCACCCCGTAGTTTGTCCGACTCGGGTAACCAAGTCTTTTCTAAACCACTCTTAGTCAGCTATTGTAGAGCGAAGCCAAAACCTTGAATTTAGCGCATTTGCTTGAGATGAGTCAACACGCAAGGCATATCTGTATAAGACATGCATTCATTGTTTGTATGTTATGTGATATACTTGCTATACGTGAATATGGTGTATGATAGTTCATTATTTTAAAATCATTCTTGCTAACCTAGTTTTAGAATATTCATAATTCAAGGCTAGTTTTTAGTCAAGTTACAATTTGTTGGAACTACGTTTGACCTGATTCATATTTCAACGGGATACGTAGGCGCCATAAGAGCTAGGTCATGTTCCCCGTAAGCTTTTCAAATTTTTACAACGAAAACTGGGGCAAAAATTTTTGAGTAGGTCTCAAAAAATTTTACAAAGGAGATAGTTGTTACAAGATTAAATATCGGAGGTTGTTGAACCTAACAGGGGCAAAAATTTTTAGGAGTGCCCTAAAAAATTTCACCAAGGTTGTACACAGACTCTAGAATTTATGAGGCTTCACTCCGAGTTGATTTGTATATTTTGCAAGAATTTTTTGTACATAATATCACATTCATTGTATATCTTTGATTTTTATTTTATCTTACATTCCATTAAAAATATTATTTTAATTGACTCTTTTTTTAAGTTGGGTTGTCCTCCCTTCAATGTGAATCATTCATTTTTTACTTCTGTTATTTTTTTTAATTAATAAATAATATTTTTTGTTAAGTTTGGGTAGTCCGCCCTTCAATGTGACTCATTAATTTTTTATTTTATTTTTGTTACTTTTGTTAAATTCGGGTGGTCCGCCCTTCAATGTGATTCACTGATTTCTTCGTTCTTGTTCAGTTTTTCTTTGATTAATAAAAATATTTTTTGTTAAATTTAGGTTGCCCGCCTTTCAATGTGGCTCATTGGTTTTTTATTTTCATTATTTTTCCTTTGAAAAATTCATTTGTTGTTCAAATTATAGGTTTTATGTCATATCTGAAAGAACTACGCAAACCTGATTCTCATCAATGAGATACGTAGGCAGTCCTTATTGGGTTAGGTATTCTTTATTCAAAAGATCTTTTATTTTTTATTCTTTTAATGTTTATATTTTTTAAATCATTTTTTGACTTGGTTTGTACCAACACAGTTCAAGTGTGTATGTGAAAAATAATTTGTACAATAAAGAAGATTGACTTCTTGTTAAATCATAGATTCTTTTTGGTACCTCTCATTCATACTTTTGTTACACTTGTAAATGTTCTCTTGTATACATTTAAGAATAGAACAAAATCAAATTCATTGTTTCATGTGCATTGTGTGGTGAGCTTTGAATTAAATTCAATTATTTTGTATTGTTGATCTAGAACTTGGCCTAAATGTTTTGAGGCGAAATTCTAAGTAATGCTTGATTTGAAAAATGATTGTAGGTCTCCTTTGACCCGTTTGAGCCTTTCAAAGCCTAACAAATGATGTTAATCCTTAGATGTCCCCACTTTGAGCCTTAAGCCTTTTTTTTTGGACAACCACATTTTTAGCCTATACCATTTCCAAGTGCTTATACGCATTGTTCCTCTTTTGGCCTGACTTTCTTGAGCACACTGAAAACATGCAAGTTATAAGAGAAGATTCAAAGTTCAAATTTGTCAAATACGAAAGTTATCAAAGTCCCTGAATGTCAAAAAAACAAAAATGACTTCAAAAGAAAAAAAATGTTCAAAATTCCCCACAAGTTTAAGCAAGCAGAATTTAAAAAAAAAAAAACAATCCAAACAAAAAGGAGAAAATTCAAAAGGGGAAAAACTCAGACAAACAAGGTTTCAAAGAAGTCAAAAGTGCAAAAGGAAAGGACAACAAAAAGAATCAAACGCTAAAAGCGTAATAAATGTTGAAAGCATCTATTTAGTGCAATGCTAAGAAGGGAATAAGTCACTTTTATCCCAAATGACTATCGTACCCGTCCCTAAGCCTATATTACAAGCTATTTACAAGCCCTACATGATTTCAATTCAAATGTTCTCACATTAGTGGAGATTTACATGAAGGTCAAGCCTACGGTATCACAATTGCATGCATTGAATATTTTTTCTGAGTGTGAGTGTGTTTTTCCAGATGTTCCCAAATCAAAACACTTTAAATGTGCGCAAATTGAAAATTTCTTTCTTGTGAGGGCACTTGAAACATGATGTTAGATCTAGTTCAAAGACTTTGTCTGATGCAAGATGAACAAATCTTGTCGTTACTTAAGTACATTTGAGGTACCACATGAATCTATAGGAATTATCTCGAAATCAATCTCAGTTGAAAGATAAAGAATTGCGAGAAATTTTTGTACAATACTTTTGTTGGTGCTAACCAAGTTAAAATATGTTTCATTGTTCATAAAATAAAAATGGGTTAAAATCCAATTTTCAATTTTTGTCCATACCAACTTTGTGGACCATCTCATTGTTGATATTTGTCCAAATAACTTTGTGGACCATTTCAAAGTTTAAATTTCATTTTGGGTAGTCATACCCTTCAAAATGACATCTTTTTATTATTCGGTAGTCATACCCTTCAAAATGACATCTTTTAAATTTGGATCGTCATACCTTCCAAACTGACATCATTTTATATTTATGCCCCATATTTGTCCATACCAACTTTGTGGACTGTCTCATTGTTGATATTTGTCCAAATAACTTTGTGGACCATTTCAAAGTTTAAATTGCATTTTGGGTAGTCATACAAATGACATCTTTTTATTTTTTCGGTAGTCATACCCTTCAAAATGACATCTTTTTATTTTTTCGGTAGTCATACCTTTCAAAATGACATCTTTTAAGTTTGGGTCGTCAAACCTTCCAAACTGACATCATTTTATATTTATGCCTCATATTTGTCTAAATAACTTTGTGGACCGTTTCAAAGTTCAAATTGTATTTTTGGATAGTCATACCCTTCAAAATGACACACTGTTATTTTTCAATCGTCATACCCTTCAAAATGACATAATTTTAAATTTTTATCATCATATTTGTCCAAATAACTTTGTGGATTGTTTCAAAGTTTGAAATTGCATTTTTCGGTAGTCGTACCTTTCAAAATGACATCTTTTTATTTTTGGGTTGTCATATCCTTCAAAATGATATCTTTTTAAATTTAGGTCGTCATACCTTTCAAAATGACTTTTCATTTTTGGGTCGTCATAAGTTTCAAAATGACATCTTTTTAAATTTAGGTAGTCATACCTTTCAAAATAATATCTTTTTTTAAATAATAAATAAATTATTTGTTATCTCAAATAAAATGATTTATTTCAGATTGGTTTGTCATGTCGTTCAATATGACACTTTTTATTTTGTTTTCTATTTTAAATTGATTTTTTTTATCAAGTTCAAATTACCCCATCAATTAATTGCCTTGTCCATATGAGGCCATGGTTGCATATTTTATGTCGCTTTTATGTTATATTTGCTACTAACATGGTTATTGCAGATTTTGTGATACACCATTCATATTAAGTTAAAGATTGGGTTGTCATCTCCCTTCAAATGACATGTTAAGTTCAACATTGGGTTGTCATCTCCCTTCAAATGACACGTTAAGTTCAAGATTGGGTTGTCATTTCCCTTCAAATGGCACGTTAAGTTCAAGATTGGGTTGTCATCTCCCTTCAAATGACACGTTAAGTTCAAGATTGGGTTGTCATCTCCCTTCAAATGGCATGTTAATTTCAAGTTGGGTTGTCCTCCTTTCAAAGAGACACGTTGGGTTGTCACCTCGTTCAAAGTGATATGTTATGTTCAAATTGGGTTGTCCGCCTTTCAAAGAGACACGTTGGGTTGTCATATCCCTTAAAATGGCATGGTAAGTTCAAGTTGGGTCGTCCGCCTTTCAAAGAGACACGTTGGTTTGTCACCTCGTTCAAAGTGACATGTTATGATCAAATTGGCTCGTCCGCCTTTCAAAGAGACAAGATTGGATTGTCATATCCCTTCAAATGACATGTTAATTTCAAGTTGGGTCATCCACCTTTCAAAGAGACACATTTGTTTGTCACCTCGTTCAAAGTGACATGTTATGATCAAATTGGATCGTGCGCCTTTCAAAGAGACAAGATTGGGTTGTCATATCCCTTCAAATGGCATGTTAATTTCAAGTTGGGTCGTCCACCTTTCAAAGAGACACGTTGGTTTGTCACCTCGTTCAAAGTGACATGTTATGATCAAATTGGGTCGTCCTCCTTTCAAAGAGACACGTTGGGTTGTCATCTTCCTTCAAATGGCATGTTAATTTCAAGTTGGGTCGTCCGCCTTTCAAAGAGACACGTTTGGTTGTCACCTCATTCAAGTGACATGTTATGTTCAAATTGGGTTGTCCGCCTTTCAAAGAGACATGTTGGGTTTGTCATATCCCTTCAAATGGCATATTAAGTTCAAATTGGATCGTCCGCCTTTCAAAGAGACACGTTAGTTTGTCACCTCGTTCAAAGTGACATGTTATGATCAAATTGGGTCGGCCGCCTTTCAAAGAGACACGTTGGGTTGTCATATCCCTTCAAATGGCATGTTAATTTCAAGTTGGGTCGTCCGTCTTTCAAAGAGACACGTTGGGTTGTCGTCTCGTTCAAAGTGACATGTTATGTTCAAATTGGGTTGTTCGCCTTTCAAAGAGACACGTTGGGTTGTAACCTCGTTCAAAGTGACATGTTAAATTCAAGTTAGGTCGTCCGCCTTTCAAAGAGACACGTTGGGTTATCACCTCGTTCAAAGTGACATGTTATGTTCAAATTGGGTCGTCCTCCTTTCAAAGAGACGCGTTGGGTTGTCACCTCATTCATAGTGACATGTTATTCACATCATCATCCTTTCAAAAAGGTACACCACCTTCATTGTGCAATTTTGCAAGTAACATCAAAGGTATGTGAATTTTCTCAGTGTACAATCAATCTCTGTCTTTTGTTTATTATTTTCAGCCCAGTCGACGAACGTAGAGTCTTGATCAAAAGCTCTACTAATATATCATTTTTGTTCAAAGTTTATCAAACCAAATTTGGGTTCGTCAACTTTGTTTGACCAGGATTTCTTTCATCGATCCTAATCAAACAAAGGGGCAAGTTGTTAACACCAAATTTTGGTCTGATAGTTTTAAAATTAATACATTTTGAGTATTTTATTTTTAATAGTTCAAAATACATGTTTTGTCATTTTAGTGAAATTTGTTGATAATCATCCTCTTCTCAAAGTATTAGGATTTTTATCGATTGTTATGTTTATATTATTTTGTCACAGCCACATGTTCAAATATTTGTTTATTTCTTATAAAATCATTATTTCTGTTAAATTGCATTCTTTTTTACATGTAATTGATTATGTTTATTATATTCTTCATATTCATTTTTTCTCTGTTACATTGTTAATATTCATTTTGATATTCTGCGCAGTCTAAAAATTTATTTAAATTCGAATATAATTTACATACACAGATATTTTATTAATCGACAACTTTTGGGTCAACCTCAAGCCCATAACTTTGGCCCATAGTTTTCAACTCCCTATATATGAAATAGTTGATCCATTAGGTTTTTTGGGTGGTGAATATTTTGTAGGGATAAGAATTTTCAGATTGATGATTCACAAAAGGGGGTTTCACATTTATTTATTTTTATTCGATGGGCTCACCGGAGCTCCACCAGTCAGCCGCCACCCTCCCAATTTTCACTCTTCACCTCTCTCTCCCGTCGCTCCTCCTCTCCTCAATTTCAGCTAAGAACGAGGAACCAGCAGCACGAGATACTCCAGCCAACAATGATGGACGACAACAACAGCTCCGACCAGCGCTGCCAGTCGCCTGTTTTCCGGCGAAACAACGAAGCAACCAGACTAACCACCACCCTCCTTCCTCACTAACTCCCTTATCCAACCAAAACCTCACCAGAAACATCACCATTTCTTGCTGAAACAACCACGAACAACAATGAAAGCCACACCCAAACAACCTTCTAAAAACCCCATCTTCTCCTTCCTGTTTCTTCTCTAAACCAAATTCCAAAACCCCCTTCCTCCGTTCACTTTTCCCGACCAGATGACCACCAATAACCAACGACAACGACCACCAAACGAGACCCCAAACCCACCAGTTAACCGACCACTTTCCTTAACTCACGATTCGGCCCACCGGAGCTAAACAAACTAGACCCCCTCGCCCTTTCCCCCTTTTATTTTTGTTTATTTTGCAGGTGTTAAATATCCATTTTTCTGGCGAGATCAGGGAACCAGCGAGCTCCCATTTCAATCGGATTCCACCATCTCTGCCGACAATAGAAAAATCAGCCACCAATTTATTTCTCTTTTGAGTAAACTTCTTCTTCTCTGATGTGTATTTGATACTTATTTTTTAGTGCACTCCTTCCTCTTCGTTTCTTTATTGTCATTTTTCTTCGAATGGTTTGCAGGTCTTGGTGACCTTTTCTTGATTTCATTCTTTATTGGTTTGTGTTTGCTCATTAATTGTTGTTTCGCTTTTATTTTTGGTTAATTTTTTGTGATTACAATAGTTGTATAATTATCTTTGTTTATTGTCTCATAGTTGACGTTATTGATTTTTTTTTTGTTGATTTAGTTGTTAGCTTTTAATGACTATTATTATTTTTATTTTAGTTTTTGCAGAAAATTTATTCCTGTAAGCTTTAACATATTGTTGTTTATGATTTATTTTATTCACATTGTTTGATTGAGTAAAATTTCTTTTTTATTATTGTCATTTTGAATTATATTTATGTTTTAGTTGCTTTTGTAGTATTTATATTCTATATCAAATGTTTTGTAGGTGTTATATCTCATGTTATCTCTTACCATTTTTCTTTACCCTATTTCTAGTGATCTGTTGGTTTGATAGCGCTAAGCTACTGTTAGTAATGTTTGCTAGCCTTCATTATTATTGCTATTAATTTTATTATATTTTAGTTGTTCTTTATTTACTATTCCAACTTGATGCGTTGTTATAATAATTTAGTTATGGTTGGTATTATTTTTTGTTATTTTATATAGTTATGTTTTTGAGATTGTGGCATATTATTCTACCTTATCTAATATAGTTGTATGTAATTTGGTGTTTTGAAGAAAACATATTGAAATTGGCCAATGATAAAATTTCTCGGTCGATTTTGGAGGCCTCCCTATTTTAAAAAGACGGAATTTTAGTTTAAGTTTATATATTTTATATGTTGAGATTGGTCGATGAAGAAATTATCGTCGATTTTCAAGGCCTCCCATGTTAATAAGACGGGTTTTTATTTTTTAATTATTATTTCTTATATTCATATTTATTTATTACTAACACTTTTACTAAGTGTGTTTACAGGTACCCAAGACTTGCTTCCTTGAAGCTATTCGAAAGAAGTTTGAATTATATTTTTGAATTCATTAATTGGTATATATCGATATTAGGCAAACCTTAGGCCGATATTATTATTTTATTTTATTGTGTATATTGCATGTTTATTATATTTGTACATTATTTTATTCTCCTCCTCAATTTGAAAAAATGAACTTAGTCGAGAACCACAGTTGTGGATTTCGAAGGGTGCCTAACCCCTTCCCTTCGAAATAATTTGAACCCCTTACCTAGAATCAAATTGATTTTGTAGACATTTCTTTCAGTTTAATTAATAAATCGTTTTCCTAGTTTTCCAAGATAAAATTAGGTGGTGACTTCCTTTTTCCTTTAACCCCCTTTTACCCGTTTTAAAATTCTTTTAATCAAATTCTTTTTTAATTGAGTCATCGCGACTTTGCTCCCTTCGGAGGATGTCAACAGTGACAACCCAATCTTGAACTTAACATGTCATTTGAAGGGAGATGACAACTCAACATGTCTCTTTGAAAGACGGACGGCCCAACTTGAACTTAACATGTCACTTGAATGGAGGTGACAATCCAACCTTGAACTTAACGTGTCATTTGAAGGGAGATAACAATCCAATCTTGAACTTAACGTGTCATTTGAAGGGAGATAACAACCCAACATGTCTCTTTGAAAGGCGGACGACCCAACTTGAATTTAACATGAATGACGTATCACAAAATTTGCAATATCAATGTCAGTAGCAAATATAACATAAATTATGCATACATGACCATATCAAATATAACATAAATTATGCATACATGACCATATGAACAATGTATTAACTAATGCAATGATTCAAACTTAATAACATCATGTTAAATAAATGTCAATTTAAAATGGAGTAACAAAATAAAAAGTGTTATGTTGAACGGCATGACAAACCAATTTGAAAAGAATTAATTTATTTGAGATAATAAATTATTTTCTAAAAGATATCATTTTGAAAGGTATGACGACTTCAATTTAAAAAAATGTCATTTTGAAGGGTGTGACTACCCAAATTTAAGAAAATGTCATTTTGAAGAGTATGATGACCCGAATAAAAAAAATGTCATTTTAAAGGGTATGACGATCCAAAATAAA
The DNA here is from genome assembly GCA_016801875.1 of Solanum sitiens. NCBI lineage: Eukaryota > Viridiplantae > Streptophyta > Magnoliopsida > Solanales > Solanaceae > Solanum > Solanum sitiens. The sequence goes on from JABWTJ010000335.1 coordinate 879,021, forward strand.
AGATATCATTTTGAAGGATATGACGACCCAAAAATAAAAAGATACACGACAATCCAAAATATAATTGTAACGATGAAACAGTCCACAAAGTTACTTTGGACAAATATGGGGCATAAATTTAAAATGATGTCAGTTTGAAAGGTATGACGACCCAAATTTAAAAGATGTCATTTTGAAAGGTATGACTACCGAAAAATAAAAAGATGTCATTTTGAAGGGTATGACTACCAAAAATGCAATTTGAACTTTGAAACGCTCCACAAAGTTATTTGAACAAATATGATGATAAAAATTTAAAATGATGTTAGTTTGAAGGATATGACGACCCAAATTTAAAAAGATGTTGAAGGGTATGACTACCAAAAATAAAAAAGATGTCATTTTGAAGGGTATGACTACCGAAAAATGCAACTTAAACTTTGAAACGGTCCACAAAGTTATTTGGACGAATAACAATAATGAAAAAGTCCACAAAGTTGGTATGGACAAATATTGAAAAGTGGGTTTCAATCCATTTTTATTTTATGAACAATGAAACATATTTTAACTTGGTTAGCGCCAACAATAGTATTGTACAAAAAATTTTCACAATTTTTCTCTTTCAACGGAAATTGACATCGAGGTAATTTCTATGGATTCAAGTGGTACCTCAAATGTACTTAAGTAACGACAAGATCTGTCCATATTGCTACAAACAAAGTCTTTGAACTAGACCTAACGTCATGTTTCAAGTACCCTCACAAGAAAGAAATTTTTAATTTGCGCACATTTAAAGTGTTTTGATTTGGGAACATCTGGAAAAACACACTCACACTCAGAAAAAATATTCAATGCATGCAATTGTGATACCATAGGCTTGACCTTTATGTAAATCTCCACTAATATGAGAATATTTGAATTGAAATCATGTAGGGCTTGTTAATAGCTTGTAATGTAGGCTTAGGTACGGGTAGGATAGTCATTTGGCATAAAAGTGACTTATTCCCTTCTTGAGCATTGCACTAAATAGATGCTTTCAACATTTGTCACACTTTTGGCGTTTGATTCTCTTTGTTGTCCCTTCCTTTTGCACTTTTGACTTCTTTGAAACTTTGTTTGTCTGAGTTTTTCCCCTTTTGAGTTTTCTCCTTTTGTTTGGAGTGTTTTTCTTCTTTTCTTGAAATTCTGCATTCTTAAACTTGTGGGGAATTTTGAACTTTTCTTTTTTTCTTTCTTTTGAAGTCATTTTTATTTTCTTGACTTTCAGGGACTTTGATAACTTTTGTCTTTGACAAATTTAAACTTTGAATCTTCTTTTGTAACTTGCACGTCTTCATTGCGCTCAAGAAAGTCTGGTCAAAAGAGTGTTAATGCATATAAGCACTTAAAAAAGATATAGGTTAAAATGTGGTTGTCCAAAGAAAAAGGCTTAAGGCTCAAAGTGGGACACACTAAAATTTATGTCATTTGGTAGGCTTTGAAAGGCTCAAACGGGTCAAAGGAGGCCTACAATCATTTTTCAAATCAAACATTACTCAGAATTTTGCCTCAATAACATTTAGGCCAAGTTCTAGATCAACAATGCAAAACAATTGAATTTAATTCAAAACTCACCACACAATGCACATGAAACAATGAATCTGATTTTGTTCTAATCTTGAATGTATACAAGAGAATATTTACAAGTGTAACAAAAGTATGAATGAGAGGTACCAAAAAGAATCTATGGTTTAACAAGAAGTCAACTTTCTTTATTGTACAAATTATTTTTCACATCACACTTGAACTGTGTTGGCACCAACTAAGTCAAAAAATAATTTCAAAAATATAAACATTAAAAGAATAAAAAATAAAAAATCTTTTGAATAAAGAATACCGAACCCAATAAGGACTGCCTACGTATCTCATTGATGAGAATCAGGTTTGCGTAATTCTTTCAGATATGACATAAAACCTATATTTGAACAAATAAATTTTTGAAAGGAAAAATAATAGGAATGAAAATCAATGAGCCACATTGAAAGGCGGGCAACCAAATTTAACGAAAAATATTTTTAATTATTTAAAGAAAACTTAACAAGAATGGAGAAATCAGAGAGTCACATTGAAGGGCGGACCACCTAAATTTAAGAAAAAAGTAACAAAAATAAAGTAAGAAATTAATGAGTCACACTGAAGGGCAAACTATCCATGCTTAACCAAAAAAATATATTTTTTTTTGCATTAATTGAAGAAAAATCAAAAGTAAAAAAAATGAAAGAGTCACATTGAAGGGCGGACAACCCAATTTAAAAAATGTCAAACAATTTTATTTTAATTTGAAAGGGATAAATTAAAATGAAAAATAAATAAGTCACATTGAAAGGCGGACCACCCAAATTTAACAAAAATCTTTTAATCAATTAAAGAGAAAGTAAAAAATGAGTACGTTGAAGGGCGGACAATCCAACTAAAAAAAATCTAATAAAATCATCATTTTAATGGAATGTAAGATAACTAAAATCAAAGATATGTATATACGAAGAATGTAACATCATGTATAAAAAGTAATACGAAAGATACAAATGAACTCGTAGTGATGCCTCATAAATCTGGAGTTCGTGTACAATCTTGGTGAAATTTTTTAGGGCATTCCTTAAAAAATTTGCCCCTGTTTCAGTTTCAAAAACCTCCGGTATTTAATCTTGCACTATCTCCTTTGTAAAATTTTTGGAGACCTCCTCAAAAATTTTTGCCCAGTTTTTGTTTTTTTTAAATTTGGAAAGCTTATGGGGAAGATGACCGAGCCCTTATGGCACCTACGTATCCCGTTGAAGCAGGAATCGGATCAAACGTAATTCCAACAGATTTAACTCGGATAGAGTATGGACTGAGATTATGAATGTTCTAAAACTATGAGCAAGAGTGACTTTGAATGACTGGGGACCCAAGCAGACAACTTAGGCTGGAACTCACGACAACCATTGGACGCATGACGAACCAATAAATTGTCGATCACTCCAAAATATGGTTGAGTATAGAAAAGTCCGGTCTGCGGTTCCGCAAAACCGTTCTTTAATATACTATACATATATGTTGAAAAATATCACGAATGCAATGACTATATACAATAAATAATGAATAAATACTGAGTACAATAAGCAAATGATCAACAAAAAATACAAGCAAATGAATAACATAATAAAAGAATAGTATCCTCAATTTGAAAAAATGAACTCATAATGGTTGAAACCTCTATATCCCTAGCAGAGTTGCTATTCTATTGACATCATTTGAATGGGAGCAGCGTCGCTGTGACTCAACTATAAAAGAATTTGTTAAAAGAATTTTAAAACGAGTAAAAGGGGTTAAAATAAGGGGAAAAGGGAGTCGTCTAATTTTTAGGAAAACTAGGAAACCAATTGATAAATTAATTTAAAAGATAATCTACGGTACCAATTTGATTCTAGGTAAGGGGTTCAAATTATTTCGAAGGGAAGGGGTTAGGCACCCTTCGAAATCCACAATTGTGGTTCCCGACTGAGTTCATTTTTAAAATTGAGGAGGAGAATAAAATAATGTACAAATATAATACACATGCAATATATACAATAAAAATAAAATAATAATATCGGCCTAAGGTTTGCCTAACATCGATATATACAAAATAATAAATTGAAAAATATAATTCGAACTCCTTTCGAATAGCTTCAAGGAAGCAAGTCTTGGGTACCTGTAAACACACTTAGTAAAAGTGTAAGTAATAAATAAATATAAATAAAATTGAATACATGAAATAATAATTTAAAAATAAAAACCCTGCTTATTAACATGAGAGGCCTTGGAAATCGACGGTAATTTTTTCATCGGCCAATTTTAACAAAACAAATAATATGAACTTAAACAAAAATTTTATTTGTTAAAATGGGAAGACCTCCAAAATCGATGGAGAGATTTTATCCTTAGCCAATTTAAATGCATAATGAGAGTAAACAACAATCAAATGCCCATATATTCTTCTTCTTTAAAATAAAGCAATAGTAAAGTACCAACAATACCTAGACACTCCAAAATTAATAATAAGATAGGGCAGCCTTACAAACAATAAATCACAATGACAAACTATTATAAAATCAAATTATTATTAAAAGAATGCACAAAGTTTAAAGAAACATCACACCATACTATCAATAAAGAAAATGAGGTAAAACAATGATAAAAAATAAATAGATAAATAAAATACTAAGCATTCCAAAACACAAAACCAAACAAATCTGTAATAGACTCAGAAATAGGAAAAAATAAAATAAAATAATCACAATGATATTGTTTGAGTTTTAAACTTCTGTCAACAATCTTGTGTTTGAATTTAGCCGGAACGGAGTCATTGCTACATTGAAAACATTTTTCTCAAAAAAAGAATCACTAAGACAATTTTTGAGAAACTTAACACAAAATAAATAACCCATAAACAATAATAAAATAAGGCTAACAAACAACAACAACAATAGAAAAAGAAAAAGAAATAAAATAATAATAATAATAATAATAATAATAATAATAATAAAATCAACAGGAACATTACTCCACCAAATAATACAATCTCATAAAGAATAAACAACAATTCCAAAATATTTTCACAAATAAGAGTTAGAATAAACACAATCAAGAGGAACTGAAAATAGAATAAACAAAGGATGTAGAGTAATAAACCTTGTCGGAATGGAGCTCAAAGCGCGCTTGGTTTCGCCGGAGCCCGAGTTTGTGGTGGTGAACTGTTGTTCAGTTGAAACCTTGAGTTTGCCAGCTGGACTTGGGTTTCGCAAGAGCTCGGGAATGTCAATAACCTGCAAAACAAACAGAAAATCGAAAAAGGGGAAGGGGAAGGCAAGGAATATAATGGAGAGCAGCTGAGTGGATTCTTAATGGGGTTTTCGCCTGAGATAGAGTTTGGTCGGGTGGTTGTCGGTTGGTCTGGTGGTTTGGTGTAATTTTTCGGTGGCTTGGGGTTGTGGAATGGAGGACGAAAAGGATGTGTGGGTCTGGTTTGGAGGTAGTTGTGCGAGCTGCTGGTCTAATGGAGGTCTGGTGGTGTTTACCAGTGAGGCAGAGGGTTGTTGGTCGGAGAAGAAGGAAAAATAGGGGGTGATTTGGCCGAGCTTGGAGGTGATGGGTTTGTTTGGTTGCTGGTGACAACGTGAAAGAGGAGGGAATGGGGGGTTGGGTTTGTTGTTAATGGAGAAGATAAGAGTAAAAATGGTTTGTTTTGTTGGCTGCTCACCGGAAAAAATGGAGAAAGGAACGGGTTAGAGCAACTAGGGTCCGGTAAACTTGTCACCAGAAAATTATAAATAATAAAAGAAAAGAAAATCTGAAAATAACCCCTAAAAAAGTTTATCCATATCCCTCCAAAAACCTAATGGACCAATTATTTCATATATAGGGATTTGAAAACTATGGGCCCATATTATGGGCTTGAGGTTGTGACCCAAAAATTATCGATTGATAAAATATTTGTGTATGTAAATTATATTTGAATATGAATGAATTTTTAGATTGCGCAGAATATCAAAATGAATATTAACAATGTAATCGAGAAAAAATGAATATGAAAAATGTAATAAACGTAATCATATTACATGTAAAAAAAATGTAATTTAACAGAAATAATGATTTTATAAAAAATGAACAAATATTTGAACGTCTAGCTGTGACAAAATAATTTAAACATAACAATCAATAAAAATCCTAATACTCTGAGAAAGAGGATGATTATCAACAAACTTTATTAAAATGACAAAAACATGTATTTTGAACTATTTAAAATAAAATACTCAAAATATATTAATTTTAAAACTATCAGACCGTAATTTGGTGTCAACACCCCTCTTGTTTTTAAATTCATTGACAACCTGATTGAATATTTGAAGATACACGATAAAATCTTCATCTTGTTTCTTGCACTTATCATAGAGAAAGCTAGAGCATCTTCTATAAGAGGTAGCCCCTTGATTTTATCCAGCAGCAACACCAATATAACCACCAACATCAAAATCAGCACCAACATCAATAACACCACCAACATCAAGCCCATCAAAAACAACTAAGTCATTATCAACTCTGTCTCTTTTGATGGTTCTTGCTCCAGCCAATTCCATTTTAACTCTATCCACAATAGGATCAAATAATGTTTCCACCAACCCTAGAGTAATGATATTTGCAATTCGTTTTCTGTTGGGACAAATCATGGACACACAACCTAAAATTATAAAAATAAGTCATCTATAGAGATATTTGGGCCTGATGTTGCTGCATATGGGGTCATATGTTGCAACATATGGGCATATGTAAGAACAATTGTGCCACATGTCGCAATATATGCATCATCTATAGTAATATTTAGGTCACATGTTGTTAAATACGAGTCAAATATTGCTACAGATAATGCATCTATTGCAATATATGGACATCTGCAACAATAAATGACCCATATGTAACAATATATGCCTCATATGTAGCAACAATTGATATATATGACAATTTCAAATTTTTATATAACTACTTCAACTTAGTGCATCATGAGAAGAGTTAAAGAGATCTGGAAGATTTTTGACAGTTTTTGCTCTCAGCCATTTCAATATCCTTGGAGATGAGATCTGTTCTTTAGTAGTTACTTGATGGGTCAAATGAGGAATGACTTCAAATGCCCAAGCCTATAAAAAAGAAAAACATGTCACAAATCAAATGTTAAATTATTCAATAAAATATAAAAAGATTAAGAACATTTATGTTTACCATGAAAGTCCATGGCAAGCCAAATAAGTTATTGGTCTTTGGTCCTAAAGGTTTCAACAAGTCTTTGACATGGCCCCAAGGATAGTTGTTGAAAGCCTCGATATCCTGAGATAAATTTAACCATTTAAGGGATACGTTGTTATCGACATCTTTGGCCAAAAGTACATTATGTACAAAACAAAGTAAGCACAATAACTTTTTGTGCTTCTTTGATGTATCCTCGTCATTTAACAAAAATATTAAATAGGGATTTTTGAAACTTGTGCCAATAAGGGATATCAATTCCTGCTCCTCAATTGAATGTGTTGTTTCTTCTTTTTCTCCTTTCTTTCATAAATGTGGTTCTTTTTTTACAATGAATTCAGGGAGTAACTCAGAAGAAGGATGGCATTTTAACCCTGAAACTATGACAGACTCTTTTCTGCCAAAGAAGAGTGACATGCCACAATAATTAATCAAAATTACATCCTTCTTTTTAGGATTCTGAAAAATGAACCTTCTTTGCAGAAGTTCATTGACCATAGTAATTTGAAAACATGCTTTATTTTTCTCTGGAAAATTAAGAAAATGACCAAAATAACTATTCCTTAAAAAATCTTCCAAATTCAAATTTTTGAGAATGATTCTGAAGGTTGTTGACACCAAATTTCGGTCTGATAGTTTTAAAATTAATACATTTTGGGTATTTTATTTTAAATAGTTCAAAATACATGTTTTTGTCATTTTAATAAAGTTTGTTGATAATCATCCTCTTTCTCAGAGTATTATAATTTTTATTAATTGTTCTGTTTAAATTATTTTGTCACAACCAGACGTTCAAATATTCGTTTATTTTTATAAAATCGTTATTTCTGTTAAATTGCATTTTTTTTACATGTAATTATTTACATTTATTACATTTTTCATATTCATTTTTTCTCTGTTACATTGTTAATATTCATTTTGATATTCTGCGCAGTCTAAAAATTCATTCAAATTCAAATACAATTTACATATACAGATATTTTATTAATCGATAATTTTTTGGGTCACAACCTCAAGCCCATAACTTGTGTCCATAATTTTTAACTTCCTATATATGAAATAATTGGTCCATTAGGTTTTTGAAGGGGTGTGGATAAACTTTTTTAGGGGTTATTTTCAGATTTTCTTTTCTTTTATTATTTATTATTTTATGGTGACAAGTTTATCGGAATTTCGCCGACTTTCGGCGAATCCACACCCAAAAGACCCTAGTTACTCTAGCCTGTTCCTTTCTCCATTTTTTCCGGTGAGCAGCCAACAAAACAAACCATTTTTACTCTTATCTTCTCCATTAACAACAAACCCAACCCCCCATTCCCTCCTCTTTCACATTGTCACCAGCAACCAAACAAACCCATCACCTCCAAGCTCGGCCAAACCACCCCCATTTTTCCTTCTTCTCCGTCCAACAACCCTCTACCTCACTGGTAAACACCACCAGACCTCCATTAGACCAGCAGCTCGCACAACTACCTCCAAACCAGACCCACACATCCTTTTCGTCCTCCATTCCACAACCCCAAGCCACCGAAAAATTACACCAAACCACCCGACCAACCGACAACCACCCGACCAAACTCTATCTCAGGCGAAAACCCCATTAAGAATCCACTCAGCTGCTCTCCATTATATTCCTTGCCTTCCCCTTCCCCTTTTTCGATTTTCTATTTGTTTTGCAGGTTATTGACATTCCCGAGCTCTTGCGAAACCCAAGTCCAGCTGGCAAACTCAAGGTTTCAACTGAACAACAGTTCACCACCACAAACTCGGGCTCCGGCGAAACCAAGCGCGCTTTGAGCTCCATTCCGACAAGGTTTATTACTCTACATCCTTTGTTTATTCTATTTTCAGTTCCTCTTGATTGTGTTTATTCTAACTCTTATTTGTGAAAATATTTTGGAATTGTTGTTTATTCTTTATGAGATTGTATTATTTGGTGGAGTAATGTTCCTGTTGATTTTATTATTATTATTATTATTATTATTATTATTTTATTTCTTTTTCTTTTTCTATTGTTGTTGTTGTTTGTTAGCCTTATTTTATTATTGTTTATGGGTTATTTATTTTGTGTTAAGTTTCTCAAAAATTGTCTTAGTGATTCTTTTGTTGAGAAAAATGTTTTCAATGTAGCAATGACTCCGTTTCGGCTAAATTCAAACACAAGATTGTTGACAGAAGTTTAAAACTCAAACAATATCATTGTGATTATTTTATTTTATTTTTTTCTATTTCTGAGTCTATTACAGATTTGTTTGGTTTTGTGTTTTGGAATGCTTAGTATTTTATTTATCTATTTATTTTTTATCATTGTTTTACCTCATTTTCTTTATTGATAGTATGGTGTGATGTTTCTTTAAACTTTTTGCATTCTTTTAATAATAATTTGATTTTATAATAGTTTGTCATTGTGATTTATTGTTTGTAAGGCTGCCCTATCTTATTATTAATTTTGGAGTGTCTAGGTATTGTTGGTACTTTACTATTGCTTTATTTTAAAGAAGAAGAATATATGGGCATTTGATTGTTGTTTACTCTCATTATGCATTTAAATTGGCTAAGGATAAAATCTCTCCGTCGATTTTGGAGGTCTTCCCATTTTAACAAATAAAATTTTTGTTTAAGTTCATATTATTTGTTTTGTTAAAATTGGCCGATGAAAAAATTACCGTCGATTTCCAAGGCCTCTCATGTTAATAAGCAGGGTTTTTATTTTTAAATTATTATTTCATGTATTCAATTTTATTTATATTTATTTATTACTAACACTTTTACTAAGTGTGTTTACAGGTACCCAAGACTTGCTTCCTTGAAGCTATTCGAAAAGAGTTCGAATTATATTTTTCAATTTATTATTTTGTATATATCGATGTTAGGCAAACCTTAGGCCGATATTATTATTTTATTTTATTGTGTATATTGCATGTGTATTATATTTGTATATTATTATATTCTCCTCCTCAATTTTAAAAATGAACTCAGTCAGGAACCACAATTGTGGATTTCGAAGGGTGCCTAACCCCTTCCCTTCGAAATAATTTGAATCCCTTACCTAGAATCAAATTGGTTTCGTACATTATCTTTTAAATTAATTTATCAATTGATTTCCTAATTTTCCTAAAAATTAGGTGGCGACTCCCTTTTCCCCTTATTTTAACCCCTTTTACTCGTTTTAAAATTCTTTTAACAAATTCTTTTATAGTTGAGTCACCGCGACGTTGCTCCATTCAAAGGATGTCAACAAAGGTGTCGAAAGTTCTTTCCATGACTGACCTGCTAATGATATGACCGGTAGCATTAGGCTGCAAATGCAGATGAAAAGTGTTCATTGATAGTTTTGATCATATCATTATCCTCAACTTCATTTTTTTCTTGTTCTTCTTCCTCAACTTCCTTTTGTTTCCTTTGTCTTCATTGTTGACACCATTGTTTTAAAAAACATTTTTGGGGCGAGTCCTAGGGCGAGTCTTGGGGCATGGCGTACAAAAAACGCTCTGGGCTGTAAATTAAAAACGTTGATCCATAAGGCGCTAGTCCTAAAATTTGAGGTGTAAGCCCTGAACATAAAAAACGTAAGTCTTGAGCGTAAAAACGTACGCCCGAGCGTATTTATTTATTTTTAATTTTTTTGGCTTTAAATCATATTTTTATTATTGGTTTAATAATATTTCTCAAATAATAATTATAATACTTTTTTCTTCATTATTGATTATTAATACTTATCTAAAATAAAAATCATAAATCAGTAAAAGGTTTACTTTTGTTTATTTTATTATTAATAAAACTATAAATTTGAATATACATGAGATTACGCCCCGTAGATCCATGTGACTAACACACCGTGTCTCGAGCTTACGCCTCGCCTCACGTCCCCACCTTTTAAAACACTGGTTGACACCCAATTTTGGAACTCCACAATAAAAATTAATTATCGAGCTTCTTAAATTTCAAACGATTTGAAATAATTGACTTTATAAAGTTCTAAATACTTTTTAAATCATTTTAAGTATTTTTTTTTTTTGTAAATTCTATATAATTTCATATATATTTAGTATATTTTATGAATATTCAAAATCGTCTAAAAATGTTTTAGTTTTATTTGAATATCTGGATTTAGTTAGTTAATTATTAAGTTTATTATTTTATTTCATTGTTGAGAAGCTTATTGATTAATTTATATTAATTCGTCATATTTAGTTTTTAGCCGAATCACCAACTAAGCTCAATTTGGCTAAATTCCTAAAACTCAATTGACTATAATTGTAATTAAATGGGCCAAATTCTCAATTTCAACACAACTTCTTTCTTACCTCACATTCTTTTTAGCGGCCCAAGTAGTTTTCAATTGGGAAAATTGTATATAATGACAAACTAATAAATTAAATTAATTGCTATAATCACCATTTGATTTATTGTATCTCGTAGCAAATTGTTTGTCAGTCAGCTCTCTCCCTCAAACTCTCGCTCCATCTCTCGCTCGCTTCCTCTCACTTTTATCCAAATACAAGTGTATAAAATTTGTTTATATTCGTATAAAGCGAGAGGAAATTGTATCAATACATATATTTTTGTTCCCCTCTCTCCCCTCTCCCAGATCTCGCTCACCACTCTCACTAATCTCGCTCGCCACCCTCGCCTCTCCCGCTTATATAAAAAGAAATAAATGTATAATTGCGTTTTTGTTTGTATAAAGCGAGAGAAAATTGTATATACACATGCAAATATATATATTTTCGTCCTATACACTTATAATTATACAATAAAAATACTACCCTGTCCAGTTTCTTTTGCCTTTCTCTCTTTCTCGTTTTATACAAATTCAAATTATATATAATTTCTCTCTTTCTCGTTTTATACAATTCGATTCAATTGTATATTCCCTGCCCAAGTCTTTTTTGTCTTTCTCTCTTTCTCATTTCATACAAATTCAAATTATAAATAATCGTTCTATACACTTATAATTATACATTATTTTATACACTTCGTTTTATATAATTCTTTGCCCAAGTCTCTTTCTCTTTCTCATTTTATACACTTCATTTTATACAATTCGCTTCAATTGTATATGTATAGCGAATTATACATTTATATGTTTGCTATGGAGTGCAATTATGCAAACTTTGCTATAGCATACAAATATGAATTTTATGTTTGCTATATGTGAAAGTTGCCCTTTTCAATTGGAAACTTATATAAATATACTATATTAAGAAAATATTTTATCATTTGTAGCAATAATATTGTTTTTCACTTGATCTCTTTTAATACATTTATAATACAATTTTAATAAATATTACAAAGAATAATTTATTATTCACATATAATACAAGTTTTATTGATGATTAATACGTTTATCACACATTTTAATACACTTATAATACCATGTGTCAATTTGTTACAAAACAAGCATAATATATTTTTAAAAACAATTATAATACATATTTATTGCGTACATAATTCACTTTTAATATATATTGTAGATTTAACATAGTGTTGCTATAAATTGTAATAAATAAAAAATACCGCTAAAATCAGTAATTATTTATAAAAAATACCGTTCGTATTGAGATTTTGAGGTATGCAAATCGCTACTTTCAAGCTCTTCGCTGCTCCGGATAAGGTTTCAACAAATGAGATATATGTTGGACAACCAAACAAGTCTATTTTTCTAAAATCATATGAACACAATGGTCACAAAAGAACAACAAAAGCAACAAAAAATGACTTTCACTGAATGTTAACAATACATATATATTTTCTCAAAATCAGTTTTTTTTTTAAATTTATTGATTTTCTTTCAAAAATAATAGTAAATGATAGGTACAATTACATTTATTCAATTTTCACATCTATAGAACGATTTATTGATAATTAACCCATAAAATGAATTTAGTATTGTTCAAAAATTATAAAATCTTTCAAAAAAATGACTTATCCATTTAAAGTAGAACACAATCTTCAGTTCAGAAAGAAGAGACAATCACCATCGGAGATGAGTAGGAAGATAAGATAATAAATGAGGATATTTGTTTTGATATTCGAGTTTTCAATTTTTCTAAGAAAAAAGAAAAAGAGAAGAGAGAACGTTGAGGGAGGAAGAAGAGAAAAAATTATTTTCTTTTAGTTTTTAAAAATAATTTAGATTGAATTATAAAAGTTGAAAAACAAAGTATTTTTTTTTTTTTTTTTTTTTTATAAAAGATACTTAAAAGAAAGTTTTGAGAATATTAATTTGATCCTAATTGTACACATTTCATTTAATTTTCTCAACAGGCGAGCCATTTGGTCTTTGCCACGACCCCATCTCTGCCCTAAGATGGAGGAAGAAAAGGCCGCAGCATACTACGACGAACTCACACGTAAAGGAGAAGGCGCCGCAAGATTCAAGCAAGGTTTAGGCTTTTCTTCAACTTCAAATGACGCCGTACCCATCCGTGCCTCTGCTCTCGTTTCTTCCTCTTCATTTCTAAGTAGCTTTGTCAGGGCATCAAGCTCGTCCAAAACCACCGAGTTCGAAAAACAAGCTCAGCTCCGAACCATCCAAAACAAGCTCAAGAAGAAACCTAAAGATTGCCTTTCTTCTAGGGTTTCCACAAGTCCAAGTCGCGAAAAACGTTCCAGCCGGAGAAGCCCGAGTCGAAGCCGGAACAGAGATAAAGAGAGGCATTCGAGGTTGAGTGAAAACCGGGATGCTTATAGGTCGAAGCCTTCACATAGGTCAAGAAGTAGAAGTAGAAGTAGAGACAGAGATAAACATAGACAAAAGGAGAAGCAGAGTACAAAGAGGACAAGGAGTGTGTCACCACGGGATCAAAGACCGCAGAAAGTTGGGAAAGATAGAGCTGCTACGGTAGATTATAGCAAATTGATTGAAGGTTATCAAAATATGGTAAGTTTCATTCTTATTTCTCAATGTAACTTGGTTTGATTATAATTTGTGCTATTTTTGCTGCTAATATCATACACATTCTAGGCAGTGAGCGAAGCAGATTGGTACAATATTCTCATTGTATTTAAAAGTGTCAATTGTACATCCTGATCTCAATTAGACAGTATGTTTTTGAAGAGAATCCCACTGCTGACCAAAACTGAGAAGCTTGCTTGCAGTCATTTTAGCAATTCCAGAGTTTTAACAGAATGCTGGAATGTGTAGAATGTTTGATTTATGTTCACAGATTACACTAGATCTTAGTTACTCCTTCCATACAAATTTCATCCTAGCGTACTTTCCTTTTTAGTCTATCTAAAAGAAGAGCACTTACTAGTTACTTCCTTATTTATCGACAATTTAACTTTAAACTTTTCATTTACCTGGAGATGGGTTATAGCCACACATATGTCACTTGTTTTGCATGGAAATTTTCAAAAGTTTTTTTTATTTCTTAAACTCATGCCAAGTCAAACACCACCAGATTAATTGGGACGAAGGTGTTGTATATAATAAGGTGGCACACTCTTGCATTCAAATCCAATGATAAAAAGCATCTTACTATGGTTGCTAAATAGGAAAATGTTAGGTGTGTGCAAAAACCGAATCGCCCAATAAATTGAACCGAAAAAATGTTATTGGGTTTATAAAAAAAGTTAGCGGGTTATTGGTTCATTTTCGATTTTTACTATTGAATTATTGGGTAAATCGATGGCCCAATGAGACAATAATAATTTACTACTTTACCTTTCCTAAATGTTAGATATTAATAATTCAATATATAACTTGACACTATAGCTATTATAGTACTCTACCCACTTCACACTAGGTCGTTTTACTAGTCTTTACTGCTTACTGGAAACCTAAAAACTAAAGTAAGGGTTCACAATTATAGCTATTTGATTTTAGTTTTAGTTTTAGTCTTGTTGGACTATTTTGTTTTAGTTTTAGTTTGTAATTGTAGGTTGTAGCTTTTGCAAGTTCGTAAAGGTCTGTAATTTGATTAACATATGAAATTTCATACTATGTTTTGGTGGTGACATGTAATTACAACCTTAATACTATATTTTCTCTTATTGATGCAATTTTTCATTATCGTTCATGTTTTACTATATCAAAGTATTTAAATAAGTGAGAAGTCATGTAATATTTTACTGACATTTTCTTATTGGGTAAACTGAAAACGATCAAAAACTGATAAACCGAACTGATAATACATAAAGCTGAACCGAACCGACCGATGCACACCCCTGGATAATGTTGCCTTTATGTTTTATGCTATAAGGATGATTGGATTGTAAAGCATCGTATAGATTCTTACTCTGCGTTATTAATTTCTGTATATGTGTTTCAGACCGATGTACTTACAAATTTGTCAAAACTAAAGAACAAGGAATCTTCTGATTATTGAGCACATTAAAATGACACTTTAGTTGCATAGTGGATTTTATCAATGCTCCCATATCCGTATATTTCCTCTAACTATCCATCTGAGGCTTCAAAGATGTGATAATGGACTGGAATCACCTATATGACGACATAGTTGATGTTGCTTTCATCATCCGCAAGTTCTCTTAATTGTTAATGGTTACCAAGTAGGTGCAACCAATATCTTGGATCAACAGCCTTGAATTTGTTTGTTGGACTTTTTTATTGTATTTTCTAAGATCTGTTTTTTGATAAATCCTCTAAGATCTGTAAGTACTTTGTTTTAGATTATGAAGCCTGATGTCCTCATCATTTCTTAGATGAGTTTCTTGTGAATACAAAGTTACTCTTCTCTCAAAAAATGATTATGAAGCCTGATATTGTTTATGTTTTGTTTCTATGTTGAACAGACTCCAGCTGAAAGAGTCAAAGCCAAAATGAAATTTCAACTTTCAGAAAGTGGTATTTTAAACTTCTTTTTCTGCTCTTTTTTGGAAAATATTCTTCACTTGTGGATGCCTAATATGTAAATTTGGCTATTTAATGTACTATACAGTGGATACTAATATGTTTTAATTAGTTGAGAAGCTATTACCTAGTTCTACTGATGGTTATGGGGCTGTTAACTCTTTCTAGAAAAAATGATATAACAATAGTGATGATTGCTAACAGGAAGGTCTGAGCCTATCATCAATACATGCAAGAAATAGCAGAATTAGTACTCCCTCTAGTCTAAGTGAATTGTTGGGTATGACACACCTCTTAAGAAACATATTTAAGGACATAAATTGAAGGCTACTTTCTACTTTTGCAACCTTTGTATTTATTTGTGAACTATTCTCCTAGAAAATGTTAAGTAGTTAAGAAACTCATTAAAAAGAAGGGTAAATGTGGAAAAAAATCTCAATGATTTTCATGAATTTTAAAAATTCTATTATTTTGAAGTATGAAAAAAGTTGCAACATTTCACTTAGGGCCTTTTTGGTCATGTGAGATAAAATCATGATATGAAATCATATGAGAGGGAGATACATGAAATCATGTGGAGTGCATTCCGGAAGCCACAACAAAGGAGGTTAGCAGCGACAAAGCCAATTTGGCTACGAAAATCTCGAAGGACCAAAGCACCATAGTTTCCATGTAGAATGACACAGAAATTGAAGAGTGGATGGTGGAAGATCTTGAACCAATCCAACAGGATCGGAGTCTTACTATCCAAAAGGAGGAGACATTTGCATGGGTAAGACAAAATCTGATTAAGCTGGGGAAAATGTTTATAGTCGACATAAGGAGTCTTTGGAGTTACTTATGCAAATAGACAACTGCAGGAAGGCTAGAAAGATGGAAAACGATTCCATCACTAATAGGTCTAGATACAAGGGGTTTAGGAGCTTAAAAGGCTTTCATCTGTTGACATCAATTTCAAAAGTGATGGAAGAAGAGAGAGGGGGAAAGAGGACAATGTTTTACCATGAAAGTAAAATTTGTCTCCTGGAATGTGAGGGGACTTAATAGTGGGGATAAAAGAAGATTGGTGAAGAGCTTAATTCTCAATTGGAATGTAGACATAGTGGTCTAGAGGAATTTAAGCTAGAGGGGGAGTTTAAAGATATGATAAAAGAATTATTGGGTGCAAGATGGACCAAATATGCTTGTCTTCAAGCTTGTTGCACTAGAGGGGGAATTCTGATGTTATGAGATAGCGAGAGGGGAAGTTGTATAAGTTGGCTCTTACACTCTTACATGTAAACTTGAGGCCCTATTGGAGGATTATAAGTGTCATATAATAGGAGTATATCGTCCAAATTGTATGTTTGAAAGAGAACATGTAAGAGGAAATAGGAGCTGTCAAAAGTTTGTTTGAGGGACCATGCTAGTTGCACTAGAAGGGGAATTCTGATGTTAAGGGATAGCTAGAGGGGAAGTTCTATAAATTGGCTCTTACACTCTTGTAAACTTGAGGCTCTCTTGCAGGATTATAAGTGTCATATAATAGGAGTATATGGTCCAAATTGTATGTTTGAAAGAAAACATGTAAGGGGAAATATGAGCTGTCAAAAGTTTGTTTGAGGGACCATAGGCAGTGTGTGGTGACTTCAATGTCACGAGTTTCCACCGGAGAAGAGAAATTGCAAGAGGAGAACACCAACAATGATAGATTTTTCAAATTTCATTGAAGACATGGATCTTTTGGGTTTACAACTAGAAGGAGGTGTTTAGGAGACAAAACCAATGCTGCTTCTAGAATTGATAGGGTTCTGATATATAAGGAGTGGGATGACAGTTTCAGCAAAATTAAATAGGTTGTGTTGCAGAGATAATGCTTAGATCACAATCCAATTGCACTACAATGTGGAGCAATTAAATTGTGATCATGAAAACATTGAGAGTGGAAGTTCTTGAAAGTTTTCATGATAAACTCCAAATTTTTGCTGAAAATGCGTCATGTATGGGTTTTGGAGGGAAGTGGGTTCAATGGGTAAGATATTGCATCTCCACAAAAAGATTTTCAGTTCTTATCAATGGATCACTTGAAGGCTTTTCCCCTACAAACAGTGGCTTGGGGCAGGGGGATCCTTTGTCTTCTCTCTTTAAAATGAATCACAAACCAAACCCCAAGAAGTCACATACCTGCAGTATGCTGATGATACCTTAATCTTTTGTGATGCTGAGGAAGGGCAAGTACTGATCCTAAGATCAATTTTATTGCTTTTTGAGGGCGTTTCTGGACTACATATTAGTTGGAGGAAAAGCTAGTTGTTCCCAATCAATGAAGTCCCTAATATGTTGGAGTTATCTGTAATTCTAGGAGGGGAAGTAGGCTCCCTGTCTTCTATGTACCTATGTATGCCTCTAGGTGCCACGTCAAAGGCCATGAGCATTTGGAACTCAGTGACTGAAAAGTGTGAGAAAAAGTTAACTAGATGGATATCTCAATACATCTCCTTTGCTATGCCTCTAGGTGCCACGTCAAAGGCCATGAGCATTTGGAACTCAGTGATTGAAAAGTGTGAAAAAGTTAACTAGATGGATATCTCAGTACATCTCCTTTGTTATGCCCCTAGGTGCCAAGTTAAAGGCCATGGGCATTTGGAACTCAGTGATTGAAAAGTGTGAGAAGAAGTTAACTAGATGGAAATCTCAGCACATCTTTTTAGGTGGCCGAGTAACTTTCATCAATTTTCTTTTAGATGCTCTCCCAACCAACATGATGTCTATCTTTCCCATTCCGGATGGAGGGATAAAAAGTTTAGACAAGATTGGAGAGATTTTCTTCTGAAAGTTTAGGAGTGAGAAATTTGAAAATTCAAACAAGGCACTCAGACTGAAGTGGTTGTGGAGATACTCACAAGAGCCTCAAGCACATTAGGGCTAAGTAATTAAAGCTAAATATGGAGAGAACAAATGGAGGTATATACACCCTATGTTGTAAGTTTATGGAGATCTATCTGAATCTTTTAGCCTTTTTGAGAGGTAACACAACAATGAGGGTAGGCTATGGAAGTATGACCTCGTTTTGGGAGGACAAATGGCTGGGACATGCTAGTGTAAAAACCGTTTTCGCTGAGATGTATGTGTTGGTAGTACATCAACAAATGAGTATAGCCGACAATTGGACACAAAAAGGATGGAACCTCCAGTTTAGAAGGAGTTTTAATGATTGGGAAATTGAAACTGTGAAAGAATTTGTAGAGCTCTGGCAGAGTTCAAAGGGACAAGAATGAGGCTGATAGACTATCGTGGAACAAAGATAGCGAAGGCATATTTAAGGTGAACTCAACACACAAGTTTTTGAATGAAAGTGGCTAGCAACTACCACAATGGCCATGAAAAGAGATCTAGAAAACAAAAATTGTTTCAAGGAGGCATGTTTTACTTGGTTACCTGCAAGAGAAGCAGTCTTGACACAACAAAATCTCAAGAAGAGGAAGTTCTCTATGTGCTCTAGATGCTATTTATGTTGAAGAGGTTGAGACAGCCAACCATCTGTTTTTACCGGGCAAGATAACAACCCAACTTTGGAGGATTTTTATCAGCCTTAGGGGAGTTTGTTTGGACTATGCTTAGCAGAAACACCCACGTCCTCCATAGTTGGGAAGAGGTAAGTGGGGGAGCTTCATACAAAAATAGATGGAGGATTGTGTAAGTCTGTATCAATTTGGAGAGAGAGAAATGCTAGATGTTTTCATAGCAAAAGTTGTGTTCTTCAGAAGATCAAATTGAACTGTATCAGACTTTTTGTATCAGACTTTTTGGTTTCTGTTGTTTCTGAGTCAATTATTCAGATCCTAGGCTCTATTTAGATTTTAGATTCAAATATCTTGTTTTGTTGATAAGTTGTAATTATGGTTTCAGTACATGGGCCATGTATTGATTTTAGTCAATATATACGAATGTTACCTTTCTCAAAAAAATCATATAAGATGGAATTGAGTTTTGTTTGTACATGCAATTTGGGTTCTTAAGTTGTACTTTTTGCTCATAACAAAAAATCCTCAAATTATCAAAATTGCCCAACTCTTTATACAATCTTACTAAATAAGCAGAAGTTCATAACAGAAGTATAATACATTATCCCAAAGCTGTTCTAAAAGAAAATACAACATTTATGATCAAACTTTATTTCACTAAAGAAGTAAAAATTGAACATGAGTTCCCTAATGAGTTGTAGTATATTACTCTTACTTTGAGCTGTTTGTCGGTCAATATCATTAGTAAATATATCATTATGTTCGTCAATATTTCATTACTCATTCTCGCAAAAAAAAATATGTAGATACAAATGATTATTTTTTTTACAAAATATCAACTTGTGGGTCTATTTTTATGTGTAATTGTGAAATTATGATTTGACTTTTTGGAGAATTTGGGATTTCTGATATGAAATCGCATGTTGAAACGCTGATTTCATCTCATAGTTTCAAATTACAAGATTAAAACGCATGTCCAAACGCCTACTTAATATGGGACTAGAGGGAGTATGTCATAAGAACATATTGTTGCTTATAGGCTTATGTGAAGTATAGCCTTTTCCTAAATTCTTGCTCCGCTTTTTCTACATTTCTATTTCATATTAGTTGTCTGCTTATCTTACAAGCTCATACAAACGCTGGAAGAGGTGGTAGCCTCCCACTTAAACTTAATATGAGTATGGATTGAATTAGCCCGTTGTTTTCTTTTGTTTCCTTTTGACAGTTCAAAAAGATGAAACAAAAAGCATGGGCTCTGGATGGGAGCGTTTTGACTTTGACAAGGATGCCCCTTTGGATGACAACGAGATTGAAGGTTAGCTATTTGGTTGCTATTGCTTACATATGAACATTGTCAAATTGAATCCTTTACCTTATCACTTGTAGTAGGATTCTTATTGTTGCTGCAACCAGGCAGTGCTAGATTGTGTTTGGATGGGCTTAAAAACAGGTAAAAATAGCTTCTAAGCACTTTTAGCTTATTAATATGGTAATAGGGTGAATCATATAACTAAAATCAGATTCCACGTGTCCTGCATTGCGCTAGTTAAAAGGATGGACTTCAATATTCTTCCTTTATTTCCTACTTGTATAACTATATGTAGATTGCTAGAAATCTTTAATGTAATGATGATCCATAGGATGCAGAATTCCAATAAAGTAATGGTCAATGTGCATATAAGATGCAAACTAAAACAACATTTAGGTTACGTAGCTTGTGTGTGAAGGATTTGTTTGTTTCATGAAATATTCATATCTCAAGGAAACATCTTAAGTTGGATGAGGTTTTCACTGCTAATAAAACAAATGTACTATAATTTATACATTACTCCCTCCGTTTAAAAAAGAATGACCTCCTTTCCTTTTTAGTCTGTTTTAAAAAGAATGACCTCTTTCTTTTTTTGTTAACATTTAAATTTCAACTTTCCACGTGGTATATTTAAGGCCACAAGATCAAAGGACAATTTTGTACATTTGATATAACTTTAGTGTAGGACCACAACATTCAAAAGTCTTCTTTATTTTCTTAAACTCCGTACCAAGTCAAACTAGGTCATTCTTTGTGAAACGGAGGGAGTGTTAATCTTGTGGAGATGTGGATGATTAGTCCGGTTTGCATGAAAACTAAGGTGACTTTCCTACCCGGGGGGGGGGGGGGGTCAAAGTATAAATAAAGAAGCAAATATGTGAAAATAACAAGATGAAAATGGAGCGAGACAAGGAAGGGATGCCTTGTCATGTCGTGTTTAGCTTCTTCCTACTTTTATCCTGCTCCATTGAACCTTTTAGAATTCTTGTGTTCTTTTTTCTTTTATTTTGTAGTATTTCACTTCAGTTTGAACTTTCTTTAAATTTTGAAATAGTGTCCATTCTTTTTTTTTTTTTGGTTTCCCACCCGGTATCCGGAGCCCACATTGGAGCTCCGACTAAATCCGGATCACTCATTGTAGGGCCCATTTGGGGGTAGCGCTCCCAACAGGATTTCAATCATATGTTACTTTGAAAATCATGAAGCTTGTTTACAAGGTGCAAGGATTGAGTTACTAATATTATAATGCATATTCAGAAGATAAATAAATAACATCGTCGATTTCTCAATTCATTTAATTATATTTACTAGATTAGTCATTTGTAAAACAAGAAAATGATGAGTAACTCAAATAACTTTAGTTTGGTTTCCATCTCTTTAAAATGGAATTGGAAAAAATAAGAAACAAATACTATGAAATTAAAGAAAGAAATTCAATTAAATAGATATTGTTAAAAGGATATCCACAACTTTCAAATTTCTTCATTTGATTAAATTAAAATTACCGTATTTGATATAATTTTTTGCCTAACTCAATTGCAAGTTTAATAGTAATTGATTGTTTTTAAGTGTTTCTTCCAGTTAGTACATGGAATGAGAGTTGTGAAGAAATGAAGTGAGCAATAGAAATAAGAATAAAAGAACAAAATACAAAGAATGTGCCTACTATATTTAAACAAAACGTAATTGAGAAGAAGAAATATAATAGAAGAGAAAAAATGAATATAGCTTCACATTGAGCCCAAAAGCAATGAGAAAAATAATGAAAAAGAAAAAATAAAGTTTCAGATTGCGCCCAAAAACAATGAGGCTTTTTCATTGGGTTGGTATTTTGAGCTCAATAGTTGAGCCCATCGCTTAGCCTATGGGACTTTCCGAAGCAAAAAGAAGGGTGGAAATAGTGCACATAGTGGGACTCGAACCAGAGCGTCAAAGACACACTTTGAACTCCCTTAGTCACTGAGTTAAGCTTCTCTTCACGGGATTCATATATATATATATATATATACACACACACATACATAAAAGCAAAATTTGACCTTACATATTCGTGCTTATATCGATGTTTTTGTAGAAAGAGAAGTTCCTTTATTTTCTGACACTGATACACTGTTGATTGCTTTAGCTGTAGAAGATGACGGTGCTTTAGTCAACCACATTGGTAAAAGCTTTCGGTTTTCTACGGTGGAGGTACACACCTCTTTTTCTTTGTATCATTTACTTGTCATAACTGCGTTGCAAATGGGCTCTGATCATGCCAAAGAGCGCTAAGATATTTTTGCTGTTAATTTTTTTGGTTGATTTGAAGACTAGGAGGGAGGAACAAATTAAGGCTGCTCATGATGAGGCTATTTTTGGAGCTCCCTCACTTCTGCCACGTTCACCTTCCACAGAAATAGATGATGAAGCAGAAGATGAGAATGTCAAAAAGGACATATCTGAAATTGCCACTGCTACAAGTCTCATCAGTGGGCAGGTGATATCTTAAATCTTGTCATAGTAGTTTTTTCGCTAATTATTAGAGTACCATGGTTAGGTTTTCACCCTTTTATCTTCATTTTTCGTTCCACTCTGCCTAAATCATTCTTGTATTATATGTGAATTAGGCACTGGCAATGCAGCAAGGTTCTTGGCGTGATCGTGTGCATAAATCATAACTTGTCTGAATGCTTGGAAAAGACTTGATCATGCCAAGTATTTGGTTTATGCCAATTAAGGGTTTTTGTATTAGTGCTAGTCTTGTGTGGGTTGTTGCCCGCTGCTTTTTGGAATAGTGCAAGATCCTCGTTTGTACTGGGAAAATTGTGAAGACGGGTATTTATGTAGTTGGGCTTTCAGCTTTAAAATATCCATTGTAGGAAATTCTCTGTCATATTCTAATTTTCTTATGGAGAACTAGCATGGAATTTCTGTAAGTATTCTCTTATTTTTTTGGTTTTACACCCGGTGTTCGGTACCTATATTGGAGCCCCGACGCTCCCTAACAAAGGTGACTCCGTAGCTAAGGGGGCTTGAACCCGAGACCTCTTGGTTAAGAATGATGAGTACTTACCACTCCACAACAACCCTTGTTGGTCTGTAAATATTCTCTTTCGTACTCTTAAACTTTGAATTCAGCAGCCCTTGTATAATTTGTATGAGGACATCAAGTATTGTGCTTTTGCCAAGATTAGTCACATGTAAATCAAATTCGGTTATGAAACATAGGCCATATAATAGTCATAGAAATCTTCATTGAGAATCATATTTTCAAACTATGCTTCAACCATA
Organism: Solanum sitiens; assembly: GCA_016801875.1. Classification (NCBI taxonomy): domain Eukaryota; kingdom Viridiplantae; phylum Streptophyta; class Magnoliopsida; order Solanales; family Solanaceae; genus Solanum; species Solanum sitiens. The sequence goes on from JABWTJ010000335.1 coordinate 902,701, forward strand.
CTGGATGTGTAGTGAATTGCACTCCATATTTAATGGGAGTTCTACAAATAGAGGGTGCACATGATATGGTATATATTGAAATGTCATTGTACTGAAAATTTGAATATCGTTGTTCTAGTATTATGATATTTGGTATGGTATATGGTATACATTTTATTTTTATTTGGTATTCGGTACAATATTTAAAAATAACAGACCAAAATATTGAATATAATGTCAAAATATATAGTTACATGAATAACACATTAATATGCAACTTAGTATTAATATAAAGGCCAAATATATAAATAGATCCTAACTTGTTAGTTTTTTCACCTCAGGTACCTCAACTATGCTAATTTCATATTAAATCATTGAGCCATCCATAATTTGTTCCTTTTAAACATCGTTGGTTGATGTGGAACCAGATTTTGTGAGGGTATTGATAAAGAGGATACATATGTTGTTTCAGGACTCATTAGTTCAATTGATAATAAAAATGTTCGAGAATAATTGTGTTTTACTTCAAGTCATTTGAACACATTAGAAAACAAATGAGACTAACACACAGTTTCTCTTCATTCCTTCAATCAAAATCATTACAATACGAACACAATTGAAGGCATTTACAATAGAAAAGTCGATCAAAATCAGCCAACAATATTTAAAAGGAACAAATTACGCAATAAGTTTAAGGATCTGTGTATGAGTTCGGCCTGATATAAACTAAATGTTTTGAAGTGGAAAATGACTACTCTATTTTGATTGAGATGTATTTGATTAATAAAAGATTTGTTAGTACTTTACAATGAATATATATTTCTACATATGTAATGTGTTAGTATGATACAATTGAGATTTTTTTAGTTGTCCACAAATAGACTCACTAAAGCCTCAGTTGCATAATAAAGTTTTTCATTCATGTCCTGTGTGTCCTTTTGCAAGACAAACACTAATACAATTGTATCCCCTTTTGAAATTCTGCATATGAATGTTTGGGGGCCTTATAAGATATGCACTTATAATGTTCATAGGTTTTTTCTTACCATTGCTGATAACTACTCCAGAATGACTTGAATTTTTTTGTTGAGATACAAAAGTGAAGTTGTGACTTTTATCACAACCTTTATTAATCTCATAAAAAATCAGTTTTCAACTTCTATTAAAATTGTTAGATCAGACAATGGTCTTGAACTTTTTAACTTACAATGTCACACTCTTTTTACTTCTCTTGGTATAATTCACTAGAGTACTTGTGTCCACACACCTCAACAAAATGGCACTACAGGAAACAAAACATAGATATGTTCTTGAAATGGCAAGGGCGCTCAGGTTCCAAGCTCATGCAATCTTAAATAGACTTCCCTCATCTATTGTCTGCTTGTGTTATGCCACCAGACCAATCACCACTGCCAATTTTTCCCCCAAGGCAATTACTTCTGTTTTTATGGGCTATTTTGATACATAAAAAGGCTACAAACTTTACAATAATGCCACATGTTTCATTTTTGTTAACAGGGATGTATCCTTTAAGGATGATATCTTTCCATTTAAACATCCCAAACATACTCTTCTAGATTTTCAACCTCCTTCTCATACTCCCATTTTCCCAGTCCCTTTATCTGCATTCCCTAACCCTGCAAATGATTGTTTTCCTGCTATCTTTTCAAACCCTCAAACCAGTTGTCCTCTTGTCACACCTGATCCTCAGCCCATCAATTCACATACCATTCCTTCACCCTCAGTTCCTAACTCTCCATCATCTTGTAGAGATATTTTTAGGACTTGTAGAGATATTCTGTAATTTTCTAAAATAGGAACTCGATTATGATAATCTTTGTAAAATAGGAAGATATTAGTTCTTTCCATAACCTCTATAAATTAATACTCGATAAATTAATAATTTCTGTAAAATAATATTTTCCTCCGGTCCCAACTTGGGCCAATGGAAAAAATCACCAATTTCGATAAGATAATAAGACAATATATTTTCAAAAGATCTCTATATAAATATATGGCCCCATTAATATCATAAATTAATAATTCTTTAAAAGTACAAATATATCTAAAGACCATTTAGTGAAATATGATTCTATAGTGTTCTGTTTTTTTTTAAAAAATTAAATCTAATTGAAATTCATCTCTAACTTTTCTTATTACATCCACGAGCTCCAGTGTTGTCTTTTGAACTGCATCATAAAATTTTGAAGAGTTCTAGATGCGATAAGTGTTTCCGCATAACTGGTTCCACATGTATAGTATCATCTTCAACTTCATCATCAACATTATTTTTTCGATGGTATCCCCAATTTCTTCTAAGCTTTGGACCTCTGAACATGTATCACTTTCACCCGGATAATCTAACATGTTATTGTCACCCATTTTATTGTGGTAACCGAGACAATTAACCATGACCTCAATATCACGAATGACATTTTCACAAGTAGGTTCATTCAAATTCTCTCAGATCTCATCCCCCGAATGAATTTTACAGTGTCGAAAATAATTTGCTATTGTCTTTTACTGAACATTTGTTGTACAAACAGGGATTGAAAAATTGATAGCATCCAACGTAACCATTGATCTTTGCTAGATCAGTTTGTCCCACTTCATAGCCTTCTAACACTACAACAAAAATGATCATTAACGGCAATTAAGAATTAATTGCCGCTAAATATGTATTTTTAGTGGCAATAGTCACTCTTTGTATATGTCCCTAAAGCCTTTAGAGACATTGATTGTAATGACACTTAAGTAATGCCGGTAAAGACTTTAGCACTCTTTATTAATGTCAATATTTAATGCCGCTAAAAGTTATTTTTGTTATAGTGTAATTCATACGATAATATATGTTCATTAATACCTCTTGAAAGCTCTTATTATCACAACATCACAAGTTTGAAATTAGTAAGATACAATGTTTTTGATGTATTCGATGTACTTTATGTATAATATTTTTTATGTGAAATCAATAAATATGATACATAAATTAGTAAAATATGATAATTTTGATATAATCAAAATTATTCTTCGTCAAGTCTCAAATCATTCTTTAAATTAATAAATATTAATTAATCGATTAAATAATATCTCTATAAAATAATAAAATATCATGGTCCCACCTATATTAATTTATAGAGGTTTTACTGTATATTGTAACTTAGTTGTATTTATATAATCATTTAGCATGCCTCCTTTAAAAAATAATAGAATACAAAAAAAGGAAATATTCTGTTCAAGATTTGAACTTGGTATAAGCGCCATGGGCAAATCAGATGCTTCTAACTCTACCTCGATTATCATTCAATCTGAAAATTCCTCTTTCAATGCAGGAATTATTCTAAATGAAACAAATTATGATGTGTGGTCTTGTAACACTCCGAAAGTCCATGACTCTAGAGCCTCACATGATGAACCAAGACTTGAAACACTGTTTCTAAACCTAATTTAATGTATTGAAACTAGCTAGGAAGTGTTAGAGTCAAAACGTCAAGAAACATCCATGATGTCCGGAGACTAGTGAAATTGAGGTTAATGTGTCTTGGCATATTTCATGGGGTTATAAGAGTCGGAATTTAGTGAAAATTGGTAAAAAAGGTGTTAAATACATAGAAGAGTGTGTGTAAGGTCGAAACGTCCGATTAAGACTCCCTAAGGACCACCCTAAGGGTCCTTGGAGAGGACCCTTCCATTTAACCCAAAATTGTCAAATTGGACAGTGTGCATCCACGAGCCAAACGTCGAGCCGTCGTTTGATCGACGCTTACTTAGACATTTTATCAAAATGGCCAAAAACACAGTCTCTGAATCAAACGACGGCTTTCCAGTACGGCACCGTCGTTTGATCGACGCCTCGTCACGGGCAGCCGTCGTTTGAGGGTTGAGTTTCACTGCCAAGTTTTTAGTTAGTGAATTAATTAGTTAGTTGGTTAGTTAAGGGTTAAGGGAGGGTTAATTAAGTTAGTTGAGGGACTATATAAAGACTTAACCTCATTTAACTAACCTAACACCCCATATTTCCCAAACCCAATTCTCTCCAACTTCTCTCTACTTTCTCTCTTTATTCAAGACCCCATTGAAAACCAAGCTTTAAGGTGCACTAGGGCTTCAAGAATCCGTCTTTTTCTCCATAAATTATCAAAGGAATCCTAAGGTATGGAAGATATTCACTCTTGGGAACCCTTTCTCCAAGAGGCTCTTCAAAGATTTGATTTCTATGTTCTTCAAAATATGGGTTTTCTTCCAATTTCGTAATTGATCTTTCAAATTGGTTTGATATTGGTTTACTTTGAATATAATTGATATATTTTGACTTTTATGGGTTAATTGATGTATCTCTTGGTATTGGACCTAGTTCTATGGAAGAAATCATAATTGAACCCTTTTCCCCTAACCCTAGGTTATGAATTTAGGTAGATTTGATTAGTGACGATACAATTCACTTAGTTCTTGTATAGATTACTATTATATGATGTTATTTAGTAAATTTATGGATGAATATGGGGGGATTTATGGTAAGATCTTGAAGGAGGCTTATGAAGGCTATGTGGTAAGACTTTGTGATCTTGAGTTCTTTACTTCAATGATGATGGCTTATACTTGTTAATGGTATTCAATAGAAGTATTATGTGTGGTTAGATTAAGATGATGATGATGTGATCAATGTGATGAAATGTCTTGACTTTGCGAATTGTGAAATCATATTAAGGGTATGATGATACAAGGATGAATATGAATCACTTGTGTGCCTTACTATAATATGATTATGACATATTGATCTCCAAATGAAGGGTTGTTATGAAAGGAAGTTCTCATGCAATAACTAATGAGCTCATGACTATGAATATACAAGGGGTTAGTCTCCTATGTCCTAAACTAAGATATGCTGATTAAGAAAGGCTTAAAGACATTTCAAAAAAGGACTTTAGCTTAGCACCAAGTGAACTTGACAATGAGAGGTGTTGACTTCCCAATGGAAGGGATATTCACCAATGGTCTCATGAGATGAGGACTCCAATGCTAATGGGCATGTAAAGGGTTCAAGACATATCTCCTAGTTCCTTAACTATGTTGCCTCCATAGGAATACTAGCTAGTGGATCCACCTAGAATGTTATGTTCATGTTTTGGTTCTACCTTGGCAAGTAGACCAACTTCTTTCAGTGTAGGGTTTCAAGACAACGAATTCCATGTTTAAATCACATGATCTATGTCGGTTAAGGCAATTGTTCCCGAAATTAAAATGAATGAATGAAGTAATGAAGTTGAATACTAACTAGGGTGACTTAAAGGGTTCTTCTTAGTATTGGTAGGGGTATGTGACTCTACCTATACATTGCACTAGTTGGCCTCAAAGGGAGTCCTGGGAGGTTGTTCTTATGTTATTATGCACTTATGATATCATGATATGCACATATATTGATGATCCTATATGATGTTAGTCTCATTGATGAACATGCTATTGGTCTAAGTTGATATACATGATTATGAATATGCATGATATGATGACATATGAAATGTTGACATTTCTTATGATCCTTTGTTTTGTTTACGTAATTATGTGGAGTTATGAGACTTCACCTAATCATTGCACTTGTAGGCTTGGGAAGGGATTGCGAGTAAGGGTCTTATATGTGGTGATGTTATGAACTCTTGTACATGAATTGTTGTTATAATGTTATGTTGGAGTTATTCATGCCTATATGATCTTAAAATGATGCTATTCATGTTGATATAAACTTATGTTGATAATATCCATATTGACTTGACTTTATGATGAGCTTGGTCTTGTGTTGAATATGGACTTGTCTTGAGTGATGCTATGTTGATTAACTTATATATGTTCTTAATTGTGCATAAAGGCTTTTCAAAGTGTCTTAGCATGGTTTTGAGCACAATGTCCTTTTAAGCATGGTTTCAATGATTTTACTTGCATATATTTCCATACTTAGTACAATTGGTTGTACTAACCCATATTCTCTCCCTTTTCCCAAAACAATGTAGGTTTGGGCTGTTGAAGTACTTTGAGTCTAAAATCAAGAAGGCTTGGACTAGTTTCTCCAAGTTATTAGTAGGTCCTCAATGTTCAGGGATATGACCATTTCACTTTTCTAGTTATGTTGTTGTTATGTCTAAGAAACTATTTCATTCCTTTTAGTTTGAGACTATTGATGTAAGCCTATAATGACATATTGAATTTGTAATGGCTATGTCCAGTGTTGTACTCCTTTTAGATAGTTTAATGTGAGATGATGTTATTAGATTATATCTTATCTATTGGTTATGTTGCCTAAACGAGAAGCCTATGTAAGGTTCACTAAGCGAGGAATCTATGTAATCTCCATATATGATATGTGAGAGGTCTATGTATACTTCACTATGTAAAAGTTTTAAATTTTTCGCATTTTTGACCTATGATATGTTATGACGAATGCTAAGGGCTTGTCCAAGTCCTCTCCGAGGACAAAGACACTGGTTACGTCTTGGGGGTGCTCCTCGGTAGTGACAATGGGGGAGAGTATTCCAGCTGTGAACTTTAGCGATATTTAGAAACACATGAAATTGCTCATCAAACTACTTGTCCCAATACACCCCAATAGAATGGGGTAGTCGAAAGAGAAAATTGTCATTTGTTAGAAGTTGTTCGTGCTCTATTGATTGAAGCTCATCTGCCATAATGTTATTGGGGAAAAGCACTCAGTTGTGCAACATATTTAATTAATCGAGTGCAATCTAGCAGAATTAACTTCAAAACAACATCTCAAGTTCTTGCTAAAGCGGTGATTGCACCGGCAGCCCCAAATTTGACTCCTCGTGTTTTTGGTTGTGTACCATTTGTACATCTTCATAAGCATCAATGCGACAAACTATCCCCTCTTGCACTGTGGTGTGTTTTCTTCGGATATGTTTCTCATCAAAAAGGGTACAAATGTTTTTATCCTCCAACTCAACGAATGTTTGTTACAATGGATGTTGTTTTCCATGTAGAGTCTATGTATTTTTCTAATGAAAGAAAATTCCAAGGGGAGGACGTGAAGGACATTTTGTCTCTAAATTATGAAAAATTGATACTTTCTGCACCTAGTAACCAGGTTGTATATGAATCAAGTTTATGTGATGGTGAACATCAAGAAATGAGACATAACAAAAATATGGTAGAATCAGATTTGGGTACTGCTGAAATTAGGAAATTGATGAAGAAGATTTGGGTGCTACTGGAAATCAAGAATTTGGAGAAGTTTGTCCAATATCACATGAACCCCTTACCCAACAAGCAACATATGTACCAAATCAATCGTGGACAACTCAGGATGTTTCTGATTTTGTACCTGAACCATCTGTCAAAAAACTACCACCACTACACAATAGAGGTCTTCCTAAACCCACCTATGAATAAAAAATTTTTGGTAGGACTAGATACCCATTGAGCCATTTTGTGTCTAATCATCGTTTGTCAAAATCGGATAAGTCATTTGTAAATCAATTATATGTTGTATTCATTCCTAACAATGTCCAGGAAGCCGCCTTAACTGATCCCAAGTGGAAAGCAACTATGGTTGAAGAGATGAAATCCTTTAAAAAATGATACATGGGAACTTGTCGATTGTTCACTATGAAAGAAAACAGTTGGATGTCGATGGGTGTATACATTCAAGTACAAAACAGATGGTATGATAGAACAATTCAAAGTGAGGTTGGTGGCTAAGGGATATACTCAGACTTATGGAATCGACTATACCGAAACATTTGCACCTGTTGCAAAAATCAACACAGTTCTAGTGCTATTATCCTTGACTGCAAATTTTGATTGGCCACTACAATAATTTGATGTGAAAAATGCTTTTCTACATGGTGAGTTTTCTAAAGAAGTCTATATGGACTATACTCCAGGGTACGGGATACCGAGATCACATGATCATAAAGTTTGCAGATTGAAGAAATCACTTTATGGACTGAAAAGATCACCAAGAGTGTGGTTTGGAAAATTCACCAAATCTATGAAGGCACTTGGATATACTCAAAGCAACACCGATCACACTTTGTTCTTGAAGAGACAACAAAGTAAAATTACTGCTCTTTTTATATATGTTGATGACATGGTGGTGACTGGAAATGACTGTCACGACCAGAATCTAGACCCTAGACGAGACCGGCGTTGTTGACCTCTAAGAGGTCGCAGACAAGCCTACATACGTCATCGTTACTTCATCTAGGTTAATTTTAGCGGAAAATTTGAACTTTTTGTTACTTAACATTCATGTAAGATATTCTACTTAAACTCATAAACGTTCACAATCAACCATCTAATATTAAGATCATCAAATGAAAGAAATAGTTCAATACTGAATTACGTGTACACTTGCCAAAATGGCACCAATACAATGTCTGAAATAAGATGAGAAAGAAACGCTAGTGGAACATACTCCACTAACTCAAACCTATATCTAAGCTAGAATATAATGGGCAAGCTTCCTCAAAAGCATGAGGGCCTACCAAATCCGGATGAATACTCCACGTCCGGATAGCTGCAACGTCGTACTGTAAGCTCTAACGTCCACCTGTGCCTGCACCTAAAAGTAGATATTGTATGGGATTAGTACACACTTGTACTAAGTATGGGTATATGCAAGCGCACACCAAGAACATGCATGAGTAAGAATAGCTCTTTCCTAACAACATGATTTATGGAAAGTCAAGTCAGTGGACTTGCCAAATTTGTATTAGGAAAGTCAGTGGACTTGCCAAATTTGGATTAGGAAAGTCAGTGGACTTGCCAAATTTGGATTAGGAAAGTCATGCCATGAGAGTAACATGCATCATCATATCATTTTGCAAGCAGCACATAACATATTGCACATATCATATCACGTAGTTCATATCATTCTTTCATATGCCATGAGACCTTGGAATCATGGACTTGACATTAGGACTTCCCAAAATGAGGGCTCAACATATGGGACCTCAACTAGGGAGCCTTCTTTAGCAAACACAGAGTCTGCTTCATTCATTCATACATACTTCATTTTCATTCATTCATATACTCGTGCAATCACTAGTCATACCTAGGATGTAGTTTAAGACTCTCATCGGGTTTTTTGTGCAATGACCAAGAATAACCTAGTGTCATTACTTAAGTCTAGCTCACCTCTTGATTATCCTATCCTAACACCTTTGGTATCGTTCATTTCATTATGTGCATCATTTGAGGCTGGCCTCATTCTTTCTTTGGGAACTTTAACCTTAATCGACATAGATCATGTGAGTATCATGAAATCCAGTGTGTAATCCCCACACCGAAAAGAGGTGGAATCACCGGCCAAAGTGAACCAAAACATGCTAGCGTATATAGGGAATTGAACCCTGCTAGATCCCTATATTGGCAGTATAGGTTCAAAGACTAGGAGATATAAGGAGACCCATACCCGGCATGCCAGACAGTCTCATCCATGAGAGTTACGTGAACCTCCGCCCTTCCGGAAGGAAGGAATCACCGCTCATAGCTAGCCTATCGGTGCTCAGTATAAAATTCTATTACATTCAACTCATACATCATGGAAGCTGGCTTCTAGCATGAGGACATCATAGCTCATTAGATGATTTCTCATCTCATCATTAGTATTAAGTATGCATTAACTTCAATACTTTCATTAGAGTATTCATAGAGACTTGTCTCTTTATTAGCTTTACACTCTCATAGGTGAGTACGTTTTGGTAACATTTGCTTAGTCTCATTTGAGATTGTCCTCATCTTTCACATTAGCCTCTTATCATATTGTCACCTCATTCATTAACTTTAACACATTTGCTTTTCATAATTACTCACCCCTTCACGTGAATATTCATTTCATCATATGCCAATGCACTTGGCCATTTAGTGTGTTTCACACTCTTACTTAACCCTTAGGGTTACATTATTTCATCACATACATCTTAGGCTCACTTACTTTTAAACGTATGCTAGACTTATGAGTCCACACATACAAGCCATGAGGCTTTATTCATAGTTTGTCTAAGTGATTCATGTTTACCCAAGATTATGTGGTACAAGACTTATGCATCTTGTAGATATGCGAAGATATTGATTTCGATCCTTAGAGGTATCATTCATTAAATATTTACTTACGTATGACTTATGTGTCAATACGAAATTGGGCAAGGGAACCCAATTTCGAATCCCTTGGACAACACTTAATCTTATTTTAAACTTGGTGATTGTATTTTTCAGACTTGGGGGACTGTCACATCCGGGTTTACCCTCTAGACGTAACCGGCGTCGTCGTCCTCTTTGAGGACTAAGACAAGCCTCTTAGCCTCGTCATAGCATTCATTGATTAAAAATGTGAAGGAATTTAAAACTTTTTATCTATAACTACTCGGAGGTTTACATAGACCTCTACATACACATAATCATATTTATTATCAAGTATACATAGACTTGTTCATATATGAAGATTACATAGTCTTCTACTTTTATTTCACCCATTTATATAGTAAAGAATAATAGTCATAAAAAAACCCGTCTCATCTCATAAACCATCTATCAAAGACAATAAATCTTGGGCATAGCCCTACATCAATACAAGAAGCCACATATAGGCTATATACAACATCGTCTCAAACGAGTAATAGAGTCAATACAGAATTATAGTAACTAAGTAACATAAGAGTAAGATGTCGGCAACGCCCTTGTGAGAATGAGGACCTACCACTTGGATGGTAAGAGATCCAAGTCTTTCTTTCCAGCAATTCGGAGCAAGTTCAACGACCCGAACCTAAAATGTTTGGGAAAAAGGGAAAGAAATGGGGTTAGTACTCCACATGTACTAAGTATGGAACCACATATACAATTACCAATCAAATATACTTAGAAAAGGACATTTAATAAAAATCATTATAAAACATGTATACGAGTGAAGCATAGCCAAGCAAAGCATACTAACTATAACCTTCATAAAGTTACAAGTGCAATAATAAAGTAAATTCCCATGACTCTTTATTAATCAAGTAACCTATCAAGACTACAATTAGCAATTAACCTTACCTAACATACTCTTCCATTTCATGAAAACATTCTTCTTCAACCAAAAACAACAACCTTATACTCATAAGCATGTTATTCAATGTACAAAGTCATTTACATTACATCACTACTTTACATACATAATATTGACCTCTCAAAGCTCCTATCAAGGCAAACTAGTGCAAGGCTCAAGTAGAGTCCCATACCCCTACCTAAGCTATAGCCAAACCCTTTCAAGTTACGTTGATTAGTCTACATTTTATTCATTCATTTTAGTTTAGGGAAACCTTGCCTTAACCGACATAGACCACATGAGCAAATGTGGAATCCGGTGTCATGAAACCTTACACCGATGGAAGGTGGTCTACCGGCCAAAGTAGAACCTAACATAAACGTAGCTATCTAGGTGGATCCACTAGCTAGTATCCTATGGTGGCAACATAGTTGATGGAGCTTGGGGAAAAGAACCTTGGACATATCAACTCTACACCCTACTTGGGTCATGAGGCTATCCACCCCGTGAGGACCGTAGTGAACCCTACCTTTCCTTATATAAGAAAGTGTCACTCCCTCACATACAAGCTCACTCGGTGCTAAGCTAAGTCCCCTTTATATAAAAGTCTTTAACTTTATTAACCATCTCAACCTAGTTAGATAGTAGGGTCAAGCCCTTGTATATTCATCATTATAGCTCAATAAGAATTGTATGAGAAATAATCCTTTCATTAACAATTCATATAGGTGAAGTTAGCCCTTACACATCTCATCACAATAGGGCACATCTATACATAACAAATTCCCTATATCATATACTCCTAGGCAGCCTCACAACCAACCTAAACATTTCAATTAAATCATCATACTGATCTATCACCTTAAGCAAGGTATACTTCAACACAACCTTATCACTTGATGACAAATAATTCACAATTTGAAGTAAGGATTAGGATAATCAAGACTTACCAATACTTCTCCATAGTTCACCAATAAGGGCCTTACCATCAACCCATAGACCAACCCAATTTGGGTCATCATACCAATGTAATTCAATAGTCAACATAAGAACTAATTTAAGAGAAAGCACTATACCACAAAGCAATACTAAATCAAAGCTTGGTAACATGATATCAAAGCCTATCTTCTTAACCTAGATTCAATACTCAAGAAATAGGCAAGAAGAACTTCAATTCACCACAATAGATTCATGATCGATACAATAACAATCATTAAAGATGATTTAAACAAGAGCTAGATGAATTACTTCAATCCAACCTAAATTCATATCAATCTCATACCTAGGGTTAAGGGTTAGGGGTCATCACCCACAATCTAGATCAAACTACATCAATTCATTATAATCAAGTTGTAATACATGATAATCTATTCATTATAACTCAAATAATACCTAAATAACTCAATTCATATAATCAAATCAGAAATTGGATGAAACCCATATGAAACTCAACTTTTAGAAAATCTTTGAAGGAGCCCTTTGAGGAAAGAAGTCTCAAAGGTAAATTAGATCCCATACCTTAAGAGTTGATGACGTTTTGATGGTGAATTTCGTGCTAAATCAGCCCCCAATGATCTCCCCAAGTTGTTCTCCAATGGAGTCTTCCAATAGAGAGAGAAAGTAGAGAGAAGGAAGAGAGTTTTGTTTGGAGAATTGTCATTAGGTTAATGAAGGTTGGGGTATTTATAGTGGGGTCTTAAGTCACTTAATTAGTCTTCCCTTAATCCCCTAATTACCCCTAAGAAACTTAATAAAAAAATTAACTAAAACTTAAATCCCTGAAAACACTACAGGCCCTCCCCGCCGACTCCCCGCCGATGAGCCGTCGTGGGCGTGACGGACAGGCCCCCCTCCGTCCTGCACGTCCGTCGCATTGGTCAGAGACTGTGCAGGCGGAGGCTTTCTTCCCAGCAGCTAAGGCTGGCACGACGGTGGCCTTGACGCCCCGTCGTGCCCATGACGCCCCGTCATTGGATCCGTCGTGGCACACTGTCTCAAGGGTCCTCCTCGAGGGCCCTTAGTCGATCCTCGGGGAGTCGTACCCTGACTTTTCCAACATGAAACCATCCCACACTATGTGTTACACCTATTACAAACTTTTACTAAATTCCGACTCTTTAACTTGGTTATACTAAAAGGACACTCTAGCCCTCTTATGAACCAACTTACCAGACGTTATGAACGTTTTGGTTCCAAAACACTTCAACGACTCCATATACGCCTAATTTGGCTAGGAACAATGGTTTAGACCTTAAGGAGCCTGTTTAAGTCTCATCACATGACTTTGGGATTTCAAAATGTTACATTATCCCCCCTTTAGGAACATTCGTCCCCCAATGACACTAAACACTCTTTAAACGAGGGAATAGACTCAAGACTAGCAGCTCAACCAATTCACAATATTCAATTAACATGAATCATATTATTTCAATAAACACTTCAAACATCAATTTATCATACATAAGCTCAAAGTTTCCTCATGAGATACTTTCTACTCACCACACACATAAGCTCAATCATTTGATATACAAGTCACTTAGCACAAAGTTCATATTATTCATATGCTGAATATAACATCTACAAGGATTCACTATATCACAATACACGACTTGACTCAAATATGCAAAAAAGCAAAACAAATTTCAAGTTTATTTAAGGTCACCTTACAGTGCCTTCATTGCGAAGTCTCAAAAACTAAGATTTTTGAAGAATTTCACCAAAACACCATAGGTTCACAATATCTAGCATAATTATATCATTAGAAAAAATAACGAACCTTAATCATCAAAAAGATGAGGATAGCGGGTTTTCATGTCGGCCTCGGCCTCCCATGTTGCACCCTCAACTAGGTGGTTCTTCCATAACACTTTTACGGAAACCACCTCCTTGTTCCTCAACCTTTTCACTTGCCTATCAAGGATTCGGATAGGAACCTCCTCATAAGAGAGGTTATCCTTGACTCCAAGACCTTCAATAGGAAGGATAGACTCAGGATCCCCAACACACTTCTTCAGCATCGAGACATGGAAAACCGGATGAACCGAAGCTAAATCTTTAGGTAGTTTCAAGCGATAGGCAACTTTACCAACCCTTTCCAAAATCTCATAAGGACCCACGTAAAGAGGGCTCAACTTCCCTTTCTTGCCAAATCTCACCACCCCTTTCATAGGTGAGATTTTTAAATACACCTTGTCACCCTCTTCAAACTCCAAATCTCTTCTCCTATTATCGGCATAGGACTTTTGTCGACTATAGGCTGTTTGTAACCTATTTCTAATGATATGCACATTCTCCAATGTCTTAAAAATCAAGTCAGGACGAAAAATCGATGGTTCACCAACTTCGAACCATCCTATAGGAGACCTACACCTCCTACCATACAAGGCTTCATAGGGAGCCATGGAGATGGACGAATGAAAACTATTATTATAAGCAAACTCCACCAACGACAAGTGCTTATCCCAACTCCCTTTAAAATCAATAATGCAACCTCTAAGCATATCCTCAAGAGTTTGAATTGTGCGTTTCTCTTGACCATCCGTTTGAGGATGAAAGGCGGTACTCAATTTCACTTTAGTACCCAAACCTTTTTGAAAAGACTTCCAAAACCTTGATGTGAATTGTGCACCCCAATCCGAAATGATGGATAACGGAATACCATGGAGACACACAATCTCATCTATGAAGATCTTTGCATAATCCTCTGCCGAATACGTGGATTTGACGGGAATAAAATGAGCGGACTTAGTCAATCTATCAACAATCACCCATATAGAATCATATGACTTTTGAGTCCGAGGCAACCCTACCACAAAGTCCATATTAATGTCTTCCCACTTACAAGTAGGAATTTGGATCTCTTGTAGTAAGCCACCGACTTTTGATGTTCCGCCTTCACTTGTTGGCAATTTGGACACTTAGCAACAAATTCCGCTATGTCCTTCTTCAAACCTTCCCACCAATATATTTCTCGAAGGTCATGATACATCTTAGTAGAACCCGGATGGATGGAATAGTGGGATCCATGGGCTTCATCAAGGACCCGATCCCTCAATCCATCAATATTGGGAACACATAACCTTCCTTTGTACCTCAACACACAATCCCCTCCTAAGGAGAAAGACTCATTCATCTTGCCAAGAACCGATTCCTTCAACTCCATCAATAGTTGATCGAGGTGTTGTTTGGACTTCACCTCCACCACTAATGATGACTCCGAGCTATTATGAACCGAGGCACTTCCATTTAGAGAACTCTCCAACCGCACCCCTAATCTAGTCAAACGATGTACATCTTTCACTAGATCTTTCTTGTCTTCATCAATATGAGACACACTACCCATAGTCATACGGCTTAGAGCATCCGACACCACATTGGCCTTGCCGGGATGATATAGGACACTCATATCATAATCTTTCAACAATTCTAACCACCTTCTTTGTCAGAGATTTAACTCTTTTTGAGTAAACACATATTGAAGACTCTTATGATCGGTGAAAACATCTACATGAACACCATACAAGTAATGTCTCCATATTTTCAAAGCAAACACCACGGCCGCTAACTCAAGGTCATGGGTAGGGTAATTTTTCTTATGTACCTTAAGTTGCCGTGAAGCATAGGCAATCACCTTCCCATTTTGCATAAGCACACACCCCAAACCTATGCGGGATGCATCACAATACACAACGAACCCCTTAGAACCTTCTGTTAAAGTTAACACCGGAGCGGAAGTAAGCCTATCTTTCAATAATTGGAAACTTTGCTCGCAGGCCTCCGACTACTCAAACTTTTTACCCTTTTGAGTTAATGAAGTCAATGGAGATGCAATGGATGAAAAACCTTCTACAAACCTTCGATAATAGCCTACTAAACCCAAGAAACTCCTAATGTCAGTTGGGGTCAAGGGTCTAGGCCAGTTTCTTACCGCATCAGTTTTCCTTGGGTCTACCTCAACTCCCTCACTAGAGATGATGTGCCCAAGAAACGCTACCGACCTCAACCAAAACTCACACTTGCTATACTTGGCGAACAATTTATGCTCTTTAAGGGTTTGCAATACTACCCTTAGATGACTCATGTGATCAACCTCATTCTTCGAATACACCAAGATATCATCGATGAATACAATAATGAATGCATCAAGGTAACTTTGAAACACTCTATTCATTAGGTCCATGAACGCCGCCAGAGCATTTGTGAGACCGAAGGACATAACCACAAACTCATAATGTCCGTACCGAGTCCGAAAGGCCGTCTTTGGAATATCTTCATTTCTCACCCTAAGCTGGTGATACCCTGACCTCAAGTCAATTTTCGAGAAGTAACTCGACCCTTGGAGTTGATCAAATAAATCATCAATCCGAGGAAGAGGATACTTGTTCTTGACAGTAACCTTGTTGAGTTGGCGGTACTCAATACACATTCTCAAGGACCCATCCTTCTTTTTCACGAACAAAACCGGAGCACCCCATGGAGAAATGCTAGGTCTTATAAAGCCCTTGTCTAGCAAATCTTTAAGTTGTGCCTTCAAATCCTTTAGTTCGGCCAGAGCCATTCCATAAGGAGGAATAGAGATAGGGTTTGTTTCCGGTAGCAAATCAATATCGAAATCGATTTCCCGTTCGGGAGGAATTCCAGGAAGGTCATCAGGAAAGACCTCCATAAATTCACTCACCACGGGGACCGACTCAATAGGAGGAACTTCAGAATCAACTTCTTGGACTCTCACAATATGATAAATACACCCCTTTGAGATCATTTTACACGCTTTTAGACATGATAAGAAACGACCTCTAGGAAAAGAATTTCCACCCTTCCACTCAAAAATGGGTTCATTTGGGAAACTAAACCTCACAATTCTAGTTCTACAATCAATAGAAGCGAAGCTAGCATGTAAGCAATCCATACCTAGAATAACGTCAAAATCAAGCATGTCTAGTTCAACTAGATCTATATGAGAAACTCTATGGGGCATAGAAATGGGATAATTTCGATAGACTCTTTTGCTACAACCGACTCACCCACCGGAGTAGACACCAAAATAGGTTCAAGCAAAATATCGGGTAAAGTATCGAACTTTTTAGCTACTAAGGGAGTAACGAAAGACAAAGTAGCACCCGGATCTAGCAAATCATACACATCAATAGCAAAGATTTGTAACATACCGGTCACCACATCGGGAGAGGCCTCTTGATCATCTCTCGAACGAAGAGCATAAAAGCGGTTCTTTTTGGGAACATCATTAGAACCACTTGGCTGACCACCCCTCTCTTGCCCTTTAGCATTTGGACAATCCCGCACTTTGTGACCAATCTTTCCACAACCAAAACATTTGTCCGAACCAAGGAGGCAAACACCTAAATGCTTCTTTCCACATTCCTTGCAAGGTGGATTCTCATTAGACGAGTTCCCACTTTTCCCCTTTTGAACTCTTGGCCTAGGGACCTTCCCATCCCTAGCCTTGGGAAATTTGGATGGAACTTGATTTGAGAAACTTTTCTTGAATCTAGGCTTGTCTTGAATTCCAAACCTATCTTTAGTATTTCCACTCTCGAAAGACCTTGCCCTTCTTGACTCATTATCCTTATCCTTCTTTTTTTCTCTAGCCTCCTCAACCCTTTTTGCATGCACCATGAGATGACCAATTTTCATGTTATCATGAAGCATAGCCGATTGACATTCTTCTTGCAAATAATCCGACACACCTATCACGAATCGACTCAGTTCGTCTCTAGGATCAGAGACCAAGGAAGGAGCATACTTAGCCAATTGAATGAACTTTAAAGAGTACTCATGAACACTCATTTCTCCTTGGCGGAGATTGATTAACTCCAGCACCTTGGTTTCTCTCATCTCTCTAGGGAAGAAATGATCAAGAAAATCCCTTTTGAACAACTCCCAAGTCACGGGCCCATTTTGAAGTGGCCTATTGTCTTTCCATTGCACATGCCATGTGTGAGCCACATCCTTGAGTTGGTATGAGGCCAACTCGGCATTCTCACTAGAAGACAACCCCATAGCACACAAAATCTTATAAACCTCATCAATGAATTCTTGAGGGTCTTCATCAACCTTAGAACCGTAGAAGATAGGAGGATTCATTCGGGTGAAGTCCCTAAGTCGGGAAGCCATAGTTTGCTCATGAACTCTAGGTGCCAAATCCCTATTAGCTTGGGCAGTCATGGCTTGGGCTTGCACCGTTGCGGCTTGAGCTTGAGTAGTCATGGATTGAGTCATTTGAGCAAAAATAGCCCTCATCTGAGCCTCTGCCATAGGTGGAGGATCATCGGGAACCTGATCATCAACAGCAATCTCTTCAAGGGGAGGAACTGGATCATCACGGGGAGGGATTCCCGCCGCAACAATCTCCTCCTCAAGTCTTCTGGCTGCATTCCTTCTGGTATTCATCTCCTATAACCAAAACACAAGGTTTAGGCAAATACATATATGACGTACATTCTAAAGGCACGATATGGATTTCCAACAATGAGAGTGATTCCTAAGCATCAAATAAGTTCCTATTCATAAGTGTGGCGCGCTTCACAATTATGAATACAAACCTATATAACGTGGTTGAGAGAGACGTTATCTTCAAGGATATTCAACCTCATGCTCTGATACCAAGTTTGTCACATCCGGGTTTACCCCCTAGACGTAACCGGCGTCGTCGTCCTCTTTGAGGACTAAGACAAGCCTCTTAGCCTCGTCATAGCATTCATTGATTAAAAATGTGAAGGAAATTAAAACTTTTTATCTATAACTACTCGGAGGTTTACATAGACTTCTACATACACATAATCATATTTATATCAAGTATACATAGACTTATTCATATACGAAGATTACATAGTCTTCAACTTTTATTTCACCCATTTATATAGTAAAGAATAATAGTCATAAAAAACCCCGTCTCATCTCATAAACCATCTATCAAAGACAATAAATCTTGGGCATAACCCTACATCAATACAAGAAGCCACATATAGGCTATATACAACATTGTCTCAAACGAGTAATAGAGTCAATACAGAATTATAGTAACTAAGTAACATAAGAGTAAGATGTCGGCAACGCCCTCGGGAGAATGAGGACCTACCACTTGGATGGTAAGAGATCCAAGTCTTCCTTTCCAGCAATTCGGAGCAAGTTCAACGACCCGAACCTAAAATATTTGGGAAAAAGGGAAAGAAATGGGGTTAGTACTCCACATGTACTAAGTATGGAACCACATATACAATTACCAATCAAATATACTTAGAAAAGGACATTTAATAAAAATCATTATAAAACATGTATACGAGTGAAGCATAGCAAAGCAAAGCATACTAACTATAACCTTTATAAAGTTACAAGTGCAATAATAAAGTAAATTCCCATGACTCTTTATTAATCAAGTAACCTATCAAGACTACAATTAGCAATTAACCTTACCTAACATACTCTTCCATTTCATGAAAACATTCTTCTTCAACCAAAAACAACAACCTTATACTCATAAGCATGTTATTCAATGTACAAAGTCATTTACATTACATCACTACTTTACATACATAATATTGACCTCTCAAAGCTCCTATCAAGGCAAACTAGTGCAAGGCTTAAGTAGAGTCCCATACCCCTACCTAAGCTATAGCCAAACCCTTTCAAGTTACGTTGATTAGTCTATATTTTATTCATTCATTTTAGTTTAGGGAAACCTTGCCTTAACCGACATAGACCACATGAGCAAATGTGGAATCCGGTGTCATGAAATCTTACACCGATGGAAGGTGGTCTACCGGCCAAAGTAGAACCTAACATAAACGTAGCTATCTAGGTGGATCCACTAGCTAGTATCCTATGGTGGCAACATAGTTGATGGAGCTTGGGGAAAAGAACCTTGGACATATCAACTCTACACCCTACTTGGGTCATGAGGCTATCCACCCCGTGAGGACCGTAGTGAACCCTACCTTTCCATATATAAGAAAGTGTCACTCCCTCACATACAAGCTCACTCGGTGCTAAGCTAAGTCCCCTTTATATAAAAGTCTTTAACTTTATTAACCATCTCAACCTAGTTAGATAGTAGGGTCAAGCCCTCGTATATTCATCATCATAGCTCAATAAGAATTGTATGAGAAATAATCATTTCATTAACAATTCATATAGGTGAAGTTAGCCCTTACACATCTCATCACAATAGGACACATCTTTACATAACAACTTCCCTATATCATGTACTCCTAGGCAGCCTCACAACCAACCTAAACATTTCAATTAAATCATCATACCGATCTATCACCTTAAGCAAGGTATACTTCAACACAACCTTATCACTTGATGACAAATAATTCACAATTTGAAGTAAGGATTAGGATAATCAAGACTTACCAATACTTCTCCATAGTTCACCAATAAGGGCCTTATCATCAACCCATAGACCAACCCAATTTGGGTCATCATACCAATGTAATTCAATAGTCAACATAAGAACTAATTTAAGAGAAAGCACTATACCACAAAGCAATACTAAATCAAAGCTTGGTAACATGATATCAAAGCCTATCTTCTTAACCTGGATTCAATACTCAAGAAATAGGCAAGAAGAACTTCAATTCACCACAATAGATTCATGATCGATACAATAACAATCATTAAAGATGATTTAAACAAGAGCTAGATGAATTACTTCAATCCCACCTAAATTCATATCAATCTCATACCTAGGGTTAAGGGTTAGGGGTCATCACCCACAATCTAGATCAAACTACATCAATTCATTATAATCAAGTTGTAATACATGATAATCTATTCATTATAACTCAAATAATACCTAAACAACTCAATTCATATAATCAAATCCGAAATTGGATGAAACCCATATGAAACTCAACTTTTAGAAAATCTTTGAAGGAGCCCTTTGAGGAAAGAAGTCTCAAAGGTAAATTAGATCCCATACCTTAAGAGTTGATGACGTTTTGATGGTGAATTTCGTGCTAAATCAGCCCCCAATGATCTCCCCAAGTTGTTCTCCAATGGAGTCTTCCAATAGAGAGAGAAAGTAGAGAGAAGGAAGAGAGTTTTGTTTGGAGAATTGTCATTAGGTTAATGAAGGTTGGGGTATTTATAGTGGGGTCTTAAGTCACTTAATTAGTCTTCCATTAATTCCTTAATTACCCCTAAGACACTTAATAAAAAAATTAACTAAAACTTAAATCCCTGAAAACACTACAGGCCCTCCCCGCCGACTCCCCGCCGACGAGCCGTCGTGGGCGTGACGGACAGGCCCCCCTCCGTCCTGCACGTCCATCGCGTTGGTCAGAGACTGTGCAGGCGGAGGCTTTCTTCCCAGTAGCTAAGGCTGGCACGACGGTGGCCTTGACGCCCCGTCGTGCCCATGACGCCCCGTCATGGGATCCGTCGTGGCACACTGTCTCAAGGGTCCTCCTCGAGGGCCCTTAGTCGATCCTCGGGGAGTCGTACCCTGACTTTTCCAACATGAAACCATCCCATACTATGTGTTACACCTATTGTTACAAACTTTTACTAAATTCCGACTCTTTAACTTGGTTATACTAAAAGGACACTCTAGCCCTCTTATGAACCAACTTACCAGACGTTATGAACGTTTTGGTTCCAAAACACTTCAACGACTCCATATACGCCTAATTTGGGTAGGAACAATGGTTTAGACCTTAAGGAGCATGTTTAACATACAAATTTCAGGCAGCAAACATAGTCAAATTTTCAGCACACACATGCTCAAAACAGTCCACTTAATGCATTTTTCCGGAATATATTTTTCATCCTTTACATGATTTCTTACCACACATTCAACACATAATCACAACCAGACCTAAAATTATCTACCAGAAGACATACCAACGCATGCTTTGAATCATTCATAGGATCTAATGACAGGGGCATGCAACGGGGACACCTTAGTCTTTCAATTGTGATTGAAACTGAACCTTAAGGGTCTCTTGGGAAAGGGACCAAGATAGAAGAAAACCCATACCTTAATGTCATTAAAAACTTGTTTAAATGCTGCCAATTTACCATGAAACCAAGCCTCACCACCGAAACTTCAAGCACAATCCCGTTAAGAACTTGTTGTTGATTTTCGTTTTTAGCTTAGTTTTTCGTTTGAGTTTTTGTGTGTAAGTTCTTCAAGAGTGAAGAACTATTATTTTCAGTTATTTTAATGATACAAAATGTGAGAATGAGAGTGAGAGACGTGAGAATGAGAGGATTAGGATTATGATTAGGATTAGGAGAGTTAGGTGGAGACTAAGTCAAACTAGGACTCCTCATTATTTATTAATTTTATTATTATTATTTTTTTATTAAAAATCCAATTTTTCCCTTACTTAAATAAGCTTTTTAAATATTAATTAATTCAACTAATTCACTTAATAAAATTAAATCAATTTAATCCTTGCTTCCACCAAGGCTCGAACCCGGGTGAAGCTAGATTTTGCTTAAAGGGTCAAATTCGGCAACCTCTACCCGAATTGCCCCTCCACCATATTAATTAATTAATTAATTAAATATTTAGGGTAATTACAATATTACCCTTAGCCTGGAAAAGACCATTTTACCCCTACACCCTCCAAACTTAAGATTACCCTTTTTAAGTCTGGTTAAGACTCATCCGGGTAAATCTTCATATTCGGGTGCCCTACATGGCTGGACCCAACCTTTCCTAGCTCAACTAACTCACCAAGTTAGTTGGCTTGGTTATTTAAGAGGTTCAGAGGTCTGGTTCTACGCGCATCAATTCGTGTGAACCCGATCTAATCTAGGCAGTCTAGATACGTTAGACATTACTTAGCATAGTCATTTTTAGGGTTGTTACATTATCCCCCCCTTAGGAACATTCTTCCCCGAATGACACTACACATCATTTTAAAATAAAGAGGGTGATTTTCAAAGATATCTTAACATACTTGAGACTTTACGTTTTGTGAATTTCTGTTTCACACTTACTCTGGATAATGCATATTACTCAAGCTTATCTGAAGCTTCATATTTGAGATTGAGGAACTTCCTTCTCAATCGCACTTAACTTGATGCACCTCACAACTCATGCAACACAAAAATAATGTCCACGCTATACAAATACAGCAACATGAATTCATTTTAACTCACATAGTGCAATTATTACTCATACGATTATGGACTTACAACATCAAGTCGACTATTGTACTAAAACTTAGAATTTCTTAAACAAAACCAGCCTTAGGAGGAGTATATGTAACCCCTTAGATAACATCTTATTGGCCTTAAGATTTGAAATTATATGGCTTTGTTAGATTGATCCACGCCCTGTCCATTTATACCCTATCTCATTTGGCAACTGAAACCTCACTACAATGGTTTGATAGTCTATGGTAGCATAACACTTATGGAGAAAATCCATACCTAAGCTATTCAATGCCTTTTATTGGTGAATATCTGATTCACATATTAGTAGGTTGGTGCACATCCTTGAAACCTACTAGCAGCTTCGCATTAATAGACTAAGGAACTCCTTCCTAAACTAGTCTCATCAAAGCATACAACATAATTAAACACATAAGTCACATAAGTCAGCAACCAACATGATGACTCCAACATATTAACTTCATACTAGTGCATAAAACCATACACATGTAAAACTAATTTAGGCTACGCACTTGAGACATCACCAGAGGTGTCTTCCCCTACACCTCTAGACTTGAGTGAAAAGAATCGTTGCCTCCTTGGAGCCTCTTCACTTGGACCATTCGGCTGAACTTTCTCCTTCTCTTTTTCTCGACCTCTCATATACAGACAATCCTTCATCATGTGACACGGTTTTCCATAACTGTAACAAGCGTTAGAGCCCCTCCTACACTCTCCTCCATGAAGTTTGCCACACTTCCTACAAGGTGGCCTCTCCTAAGGTGTATCTAATTCACTGTTTCTCTCAACTATGGGCTTCGAATCCCTTTCATAGCGACCCTTGGATGAACTTGACTCCCCTTGGTGGGAGAGTCCCTTCTTAAACATGGTCTTATCCCTGATTTCAGTACTACTCTTCCTTGAAAAATTCTTCTCAGCTTGCCTTGACCTGTTCCCTGCCCTAGTATACTTCCTCTTCCTACATTCCTCCACTTGTTGGACACGGACCATAAGCCTGGAAAGGCCCATGCTGGCATGCAACATAGCTGCCTTACACTCCTCCTCGAGATTCTCAGCAATCTTAGATCCAGTGTAAACGGGAGGATTCATCCTCGTGAAGTCCCATAACCTGCTAGCCATGGTGCTGGCATGTGGGTTCTTCCTGGGAACACCTTGTTGCTCCGCCTTCGTTTCTCCTCGTATTCATCTTTCTGAATCTCAAGAGTTGATGTTAGATACGCTCTTAACACCAAAAAACAGACATTAGAGAAAGCACGATAAGATCAGAAGAAAGGAATTTTTCCTACGCATCATGCAGTCTCTAATTCAGGATAGTGGTGCACTTCACTACCATGACTTAGAAATTACTCGATGTGGTTGATGTGAACTCATTATCCTCCGAATTTAACCTAGTGCTCTGATACCAACTTTGTCACGACCAAAATCTAGACCCCAGACGAGACCGGCGTAGTTGACCTCTCAGAGGTCACAGACACGAAAATTTGAACTTTTTGTTACTTAACATTCATGTAAGACATTCTACTTAAACTCATAAACGTTCAAAATCAACCATCTAATATTAAGATCATCAAATGAAAGAAATAGTTCAATACTGCATTAAGTGTATACTTGCCAAAATGGCACCAATACAATGTCTGAAATAAGATGAGAAAGAAACGCTAATGGAACATACTCCACTAACTTAAACCTATATCTAAGCTAGAATATAATGGGCAAGTGTCCTTGAAAGCATGAGGGCCTACCAAATCCGGATGAATGCTCCACGTCCGGATAGCTGCAACGTCGTACTGTAAGCTCTAACGTCCACCTGTGCCTGCACCTAAAAGTAGATATTGTATGTGATTAGTACACACTTGTACTAAGTATGGGTATATGCAAGCACACATCAAGGATATGCATGAGTAAGAATAGCTCTTTCCTAACAACATGATTTATGGAAAGTCAAGTCAGTGGACTTGCCAAATTTGGATTAGGAAAGTCAGTGGACTTGCCAAATTTGGATTAGGAAAGTCATGCCATGAGAGTAACATGCATAATCATACTTATCATTTTGCAAGCAGTATATAACATATTGTACATATCATATCACGTAGTTCATATCATTCTTTCATATGCCATGAGACCTTGGAATCATGGACTTGACATTAGGACTTCCCAAAATGAGGGCTCAACATATGGGACCTCAACTAGGGAGTCTTCTTTAGCAAACACAGAGTCTGGTTCATTCATTCATACGTACTTCATTTTCATTCATTCATATACTAGTGCAATCACTAGTCATACCTAGGATGTAGTTTAAGACTCTCATCGGGTTTTCTGTGCAATGACCAAGAATAACCTAGTGTCATTACTTAAGTCTAGCTCACCTCTTGATTATCCTATCCTAACAGCTTTGGTATCGTTCATTTCATTATGTGCATCATTTGAGGCTGACCTCATTCTTCTTTGGAAACTTTAACCTTAACCGACGTAGATCATGTGAGCATTATGAAATCCAGTGTGTAATCCCCACACCGAAAAGAGGTGGAATCATCGGCCAAAGTGAACCAAAACATGCTAGCGTATATAGGGAATTGAACCCTGCTAGATCTCTATATTGGCAGTATAGGTTCAAAGACTAGGAGATATAAGGAGACCCCCCGGAATGCCGGACAGTCTCATCTCATGAGAGTTACGTGAACCTCCGCCCTTCCCGAAGGAAGACATCACCGCTCATAGCTAGCCTATCGGTGCTCAGTATAAAGTTCCAATACATTCAACTCATACATCATGGAAGCTGGCTTCTAGCATGAGGACATCATAGCTCATTAGATGATTTCTCATCTCATCATTAGTATTAAGTATGCATTAACTTCAATACTTTCATTAGATTATTCATAGAGACTTGTCTTTTCATTAGCTTTACACTCTCATAGGTGAGTTCATTTTGGTAACATTTACTTAGGCTCATTTGAGATTGCCCTCATCTTTCACATTAGCCTCTTATCATATTGTCACCTCATTCATTAACTTTAACACATTTGCTTTTCATAATTACTCACCCCTTCACGTGAATATTCATTTCATCATATGCCAATGCACTTGGCCATTTAGTGTGTTTCACACTCTTACTTAACCCTTCTAGGGTTACATCATTTCATCACATACATCTTAGGCTCACTTACTTTTAGACGTATGCTAGACTTATGAGTCCACACATACAAGCAATGAGGCTTTATTCATAGTTTGTCTAAGTGATTCATGTTTACCCAAGATTATGTGGTACAAGACTTATGCATCTTGTAGATATGCCATGATATTGATTTCGATCCTTAGAGGTATCATTCATTAAATATTTACTTACGTATGACTTATGTGTCAATACGAAATTGGGCAAGGGAACCCGATTTCGAATCCCTTGGACAACACTTAATCTTATTTTAAACTTGGTGATTGCATTTTTCAGATTTGGGGGACCCTAGTTCGATCCCTATCTGCCCCATAATATTTCCTTTCTTTTTCTCTTCTATTTTTCGTCCAAGGCATGGAGGTTGTGGGATCAATTCCCCACAAGCTCATTCTTTTTCTCTTAATTTATCTTTTAACTTTCTCACCTATCCAAGAGGTTGTGGGTTCAATCCCCATTCACCTCATTTTATATTTTTTCTTTATTTTCCTCCTAACTCTCTCATCTATTCAAGAGGTTTGGGGTTCAATCCCTACTCTCCGCATTTATTTTTCTCCTTTATTTTTCTCCTAACTCTCTCATCCATTCAAGAGGTTGGGGGTTCAATCCCCACTCTCCACATTTATTTTTCATTTCATTTTTGTCATGAAATTTTTATATAATTTACATTTGGTGAGGTCTTGGGTTCCATTCCCAACGACCTCATAATTTTAAATTCTTTTTTAAAACATAGTCATTTTTCTCACCTCTTGGCCGAGACTTCAAATTTCCAGCAAGCTGGAAATTAGCCACCTTAACCTTTTATGAACATCACGTTTTTAGCATTTTTACACACACAAAACACAACATTTAACATACAAATTTCAGGCAGCAAACATAGTCAAATTTTCAGCACACACATGCTCAAAATAGTCCACTTAATGCATTTTTCCGGAATATATTTTTCATCCTTTACATGATTTCTTACCACACATTCAACACATAATCACAACCAGACCTAACATTATCTACCAGAAGACATACCAACGCATGCTTTGAATCATTCATAGGATCTAATGACAGGGGCATGCAACGGGGACAACCTTAGTCTTTCAATCGTGATTTAAACTGAACCTTAAGGGTCTCTTGGGAAAGGGACCAAGAGAGAACAAAACCCATACCTTAATGTCATTAAAAACTTGTTTAAATGCTGCCAATTTACCATGAAACCAAGCCTCACCACCGAAACTTCAAGCACAATCCCGTTAAGAACTTGTTGTTGATTTTCGTTTTTAGCTTAGTTTTTCGTTTGAGTTTTTGTGTGTAAGTTCTTCAAGAGTGAAGAACTATTATTTTCAGTTATTTTAATGATAAAAAATGTGAGAATGAGAGTGAGAGACGTGAGAATGAGAGGATTAGGATTATGATTAGGATTAGGAGAGTTAGGTGGAGACTAAGTCAAACTAGGACTCCTCATTATTTATTAATTTTATTATTATTATTTTTTTATTAAAAATCCGATTTTTCCCTTACTTAAATAAGCTTTTTAAATATTCATTAATTCAACTAATTCACTTAATAAAATTAAATCAATTTAATCCTTGCTTCCACCAAGGCTCGAACCCGGGTGAAGCTAGATTTTGCTTAAAGGGTCAAATTCGGCAACCTCTACCCGAATTGCCCCTCCACCATATTAATTAATTAATTAATTAAATATTTAGGGTAATTACAATATTACCCTTAGCCTGGAAAAGACCATTTTACCCCTACACCCTCCAAACTTAAGATTACCCCTTTTTAAGTCTGGTTAAGACTCATCCGGATAAATCTTCATATTCGGGTGCCCTACATGGCTGGACCCAACCTTTCCTAGCTCAACTAACTCACCAAGTTAGTTGGCTTGGTTGTTGAAGAGGTTCAAAGGTCTGGTTCTACGCGCATCAATTCGTGTGAACCCGATCTAATCTAGGCAGTCTAGATACGTTAGACATTACTTAGCATAGTCATTTTTAGGGTTGTTACAATGACTCTGACATAAGGAAAGCTCTCCAAAGCTACCTATCCAAAGAACTCGAGATGAAGGACCTTGGTCCAATAAAGTTTTTCCTTGGAATTGAAGTGTCTAGATCATCTAAAGGAATTTTCTTATCCAAAAGAAAATATACTTTAGATTTGTTAAAGGAAATTGGCATGACAGCTTGCCAACCAGCTGATACACCTGTTGAAGAAGACCTGAAATTAAGTGTTGAACTTGATCAAATCATAGTTGATAAAGGAAGATATCAGATACTTGTAGGAAGATTGATGTACCTAACACAAACAAGACCAGACCTTGCTTATTCTTTAAGTGTGGTAAGTCAATTTATGCATAATATTGGAGAGTAACATATGAACGCAATTATGCGCATATTGAAATATTTGAAGTCTACTCCAGCAAAGGGTATTTTGCTCACAAATGTACAGATCCTCTAGTAATAAATGTATATACGGATGCTGATTAGGCTAGAGCTGTTGTTACGTGTCTCATGATATGCTTTGAATGGGTCAGAGACTTCAGCTGACTATTAGGAGATTAGTTTTCTTTTAGTCATTATCCTATTAACTAGTTATAGTTGTTCCTATTTTATAGGCATGTTAGCAGTCTTTTAGCAGTCCATGACTCCATGTTCTCTGTTAGTGGTACTGCCCCTCTACTTATTTAATCAGCTTGAAGTTCAATAAAAGAAGATCATTTTTTCAGATTTCAATTCATCTTGCTGTTTCAGTTAATTAATAACATTGGTATCAGAGCCCTACTTCTTGAGGGACTTGTGTGAGACTTGTGAGGTTCTTTTAAGAGTGTTTATCAATATAATATTCTCTGCAAACACCATTAAAACAATGGAGAATGCAGGCACTTTTTCTACTATGGCTCCACCAGTTTTTGATGGAGAAAACTATCAAGCATGGACAGTGAAAATGCAAGTTTATTTGGAGGCTAGTGATTTGTGGGAGGATGTCGAGGAAGACTACGAAGTGCATCCTCTTCCAGGGAATCCAACTATGGCTCAGATTATAACCCACAAGGAAAAGAAGACAGGAAAATCCAAAGCTAAATCTTGTCTCTTTCCTGCAGTTTCTGCCACCATTTTTAGTAAAATAATGACATGTAACTCAACCAAAGCAATTTGGGATTTCCTCAAGAAAGAATACGAGGGAGATGAAAGAATCCGAGGAATGAAAGTACTGAACTTGGTTAAAGAATTCGAGATGCAGCGTATGAAGGAATCAGAAACCATTAAGGATTATTCTGATAGGTTGCTTGGGATTGACAATAAGGTAAGGATACTTGGAAATGAACTTACTGATAATAGAATAGTTTAAAAAATACTTGTAACTTTAACTGAGAGATATGAGGCAACTATTGCTTCATTGGAAAATACTAAAGATCTGTCTAAGCTTAGCTTGGCAGAGTTATTGAGTGCACTGCAGGCACAAGAACAACGAAGAATGATGAGGCATGAGAGATCCATTGAGGGAGCCTTGTAAGCCAAGTTGCAGTTCGGTTCAGGTGCCAGGGGAAACAAAGAAAAAGGAAAGAAAGATAATCATGGAAACTACGAAGCAACAACAACGAGAAATGGTGTTACTGCAACTAGCAACAACAGAGAAGGAAAATATCCTCCCTGCCAACATTGTGGGAGGAAAAATCATCCGCACTTCAAGTGTTGGAGAAAACCTGATATGAAATGCAGAAAGTGTCACAAGCTCGGTCATGCTGAAATTATCTGCAAAGAGGAGGGATTACAAGAAATAAATGATGCACAGATTGCAGACCAACAAGAAGATGAGCAACTATTTGTGGCCACCTATTTCGTAAGCAAAAATTCAAGTGAAAGTTGGCTTATTGATAGTGGTTTTACGAACCACATGACTAGTGATGAAAAGCTTTTCAGAGAACTTGATAGATCATTAAATCAAGAGTTAGGATCGGAAATGGAGAATACCTCTCGGTGAAAGGAAAGGGTACTGTAGCAATTGAAAGTTACAAAGGTACAAAACTTATTTATGAAGTCTTATTTGTTCCTGAAATTGATCAGAATTTATTAAGTGTTGGGCAACTCCTAGAAAATGGATTCAAACTATTATTTGAAGATAAAACGTGCCTGATCAGTGATCCTAGTGGTCAGGAAATATTCATAATTAAAATGCAGGGAAAAAGTTTTTCCTTGAATCCATTGAATGAGGAACACATAGCTTTTCCAAGACAGCTCACTGTAGCGGAAACGTGGCACAAAAGGTTGGGGCACTTTCTATCTTAAAGCTTTATTATTTATGCAAAGGAGAAAAATGGTAAATGGTTTACCAAACTTGAGGAGAACCTTTCAAGTTGTAAGGCTTGCGTGCTTGGCAAGCATACTAGACTTCCATTTAAAAGTTCCACTTGGTGAGCTACAGAAAAGTTGCAACTCATTCACACCGATCTTTATGGTCCACAAAGAACTCCATCACTCAATGGCAGTAGGTATTATATTATTTTCATTGATGATCTAACAAGAATGTGTTGGATTTATTTTATGAAGTATAAGTTTGAAGCTGCTGGAATTTTCATGAAGTTCAAAGCTTGGATAGAAAATCAGAATGGCTGCAAGATTCAGGTCATTAGGTCAGATAATAGAGCTGAATATACCTCAGATATGTTCAATTCTTTTTGTGAAGAAGCTGGAATTGAGCACCAGCATACTGTCCCTTATTTTCCACAACAAAATGGAGTGAGTGAGAGAAAAAATAGAACAATCATGGAGATGTCGAGATGCTTGTTGCATGAGAAGAATCTACCAAGGAAGTTCTGGGCTGAAGCAGCAAACACTGTTGTTTTCTTGCTGAATAGACTGCCTACGCGAGCAGTGGAAGGAAAGACTCCATTTGAAGCATGGTATAGTGTCAAATCTGTTTTGAAAAACCTCAAGATATTTGGATGTCTATGTTTTTCTTATGTTCCACAGGTTAAGAGAGACAAGCTAGATAAGAGGGCAGATTTGGGAATCTTCATTGTCTATAGCTTATTTTCTAAAGCTTATAGGATCTTTCAACCTCAAATAGACAAGATTATGGTAAGTAGAGACGTTCAATTCCTTGAAGATGAGCAATGGGAATGGAATGAGGAGTCTCGAGTTAAAAACCATACTTAACAACTTGATTGTGATGACTTGGTGGATGATCAACCTATTAGGGGAACAAGGTCACTCTCTGATATTTATGAGAGATGCAATGTTGCTGTTTTTGAACCTGCAGGATATGAGGAAGCAAAAATGGATCAAAATTGGACAAATACAATGAAGGAGGAGCTGACCATGATAGAAAAGAACCAAACTTGGAAGCTTGTGGAAAGACCCCAAGATAGAAAAATGATTGGAGTTAAATGGATTTTTAGAACAAAGTTAAATCCAGATGGTTCGGTAAACAAACACAAAGCTAGATTGGTGGTGAAAAGCTACACACAAGTTTGGGGAGTAGATTTTTCTGATACTTTTGCCCTAGTAGCCAGATTGGATACAATTCGAATGCTTTTGGCTATTGTGGCACAAAAAAAATGGAAGATCTTTCAAATGGACGTGAAGTCTGCTTTCTTGAATGGTCTACTACAGGAAGAAATATATGTTGAGCAGCCAGAAGGGTTCAGCGTACCACGTCATGAAGATATGGTTTATCTGTTAAAGAAAGCTCTACACGGACTAAAGCAAGCTCCTAGAGCTTGGTACAACCGAATGGATAATCATTTGCTAGGCTTAGGCTTTGAGAAAAGCTTAAGTGAATTGACTCTTTATGTCAAGAAAGTTGCCTCTAACATTATTATTATTTCTCTGTATGTCGACGATTTACTTGTGACAGGAAATACTATAGGGCTGATTGAAGAATTCAAGGAGGAAATGATGAAAGTCTTTGAGATGACTGATCTTGGCGAGATGACTTATTTTCTGGGAATGGAGATCAAGCAAACTCAGAATGAAGTTTTTGTTTGTCAAAAGAAATATATGAAGGAGATTTTAAAAAGATTTAGAATGGAAGAATGCAAGAGTGTGATTACTCCAATGAATCAAAAAGAAAAGCTGAAAAAGGATGATGGAGCTGAACTAGTTGATGAAGGAGTATATCGAAGCTTAATTAGATGCTTGATGTATCTCACAACAACAAGGCCTGACATCTTGTTTCCTATAGTGTTTTGTCCATGTTTTTAAATTGTGCAAGTGAGTTGCACATGATGGCCGCCAAAAGAGTAGTGAGGTATCTTAAGGGAACTCTAACCTATGGCATCAGATTTAGCAAAAGTCAGAATTTCAAACTCCGTGGATATTCTGATAGTGATTAGGGCGGGTCAACTGGTCATATGAAAAGCACGTCTGGTTATTGTTTCACTTTTGGATCAGGGTGTTTCTCCTGGTGCTCAAAGAAACAGGAAATAGTAGTACATCAACAGCTGAAGCAGAATTCATCGCAGCAGCAACCACTGTTAATCAAGCACTATGGCTTAGGAAAATTTTGATCGATTTGCAGCTGGAGCAGGCAGAGAGCACTGAGATCCTTGTGGTTAATCAAGATGCTATAGCCATATCCAAAGATACCGTGTTTCATGGAAGGACCAAGCACTTCAACATCAAGTTTTATTTCTTGAGGGAAGTGCAGAAAAACGATGAAGTGGTTCTATTCTATTGCAAATCAGAGAATCAAGTGGCGGACATTTTTACAAAGTCATCATGTTAGCAGATTCAAATTTCTTAGAGAAAAGTTGGGAGTTTGCAGCTCCTGATTCAGGAGGAGTGTTGTTACGTGTCTCATGATCTGCTTTGAATGGGTCAGAGACTTCAGTTGACTATTAGGAGATTTGTTTTCTTTTAGTCATTATCCTATTAACTAGTTATAGTTCTTCCTATTTTATAGGCATGTTAGCAGTCTTTTAGCAGTCCATGACTCCATGTTCTCTGTTAGTGGTACTGCCCCTCTACTTATTTAATCAGCTTGAAGTTCAATAAAAGAAGATCATTTTTTCAGATTTCAATTCATCTTGTTGTTTCAGCTAATTAATAACAGGAGCTATCGATGACCGACTGTCTACTTGGGGATATTTCACTTTTGTGGGAGGAACTCTTGTTACATGGAGAAGCAAAAATCAAAATGTTGTTGCTCACTCAAGTGCGGAGGCGGAATTCAGAGGAATGACACTTGATATGGTTGAGACTTCTTTTAACAGATTTGGTTTATCCACCTAAGGCACCAATCCAACTATATTGTGATAATAAGGCTGCACGTGATATTGCACACAATCCGGTACAACACGATCGTGCCAAGCATGTAGAAGTAGACAAGTTTTTCATCAAGGAAAAGTTGGATGGAAAGATATTAGAGTTACCCAAGATTCGATCGGAGGACCAATTGGATGATCTTCTTACTAAAGTAGTTTAGATTAAAATTTTCTCCAAGTTTGGGAGCAAGTTGGGCATGTTCGACATCTATGCACCAACTTGAGGGGAGTGTAGAGATATTTTTAGGATTTATAGAGATATTCTGTAATCTTTTAAAATAGAAACTCGATTCTGGTAATCTTTGTAAACTAGGAAGATATTAGTTCTTTCCATATATTGTAACTTAGTTGTAGTTATATAATCATGTATATGCCTCCTTTGAAAAATAATACAATATAAAAAAAAAAGGAAATATTCTGTTCAATATTTGAACCCTACCTTTCCTCATTTCACACCTCCACTCCCTCAAAGAAAATCTTCTAGTTCCACCAAATGGCATACTGACTATGTCACTACTTCCAAAACATCTCATCTTATTTCTTCTTCCATGTCCTACTCTAATATCACACCTTATAAATCTCATCTTTCCACATTTTCCTTTTCTATTCAGAACCCTCGTCTTTTGACCAGGCTTCCAAAATAGTAATTGGATTTTGGCTATGGACAAAGAGATTCAATCTCTCACTGACAATCACACTAGGGAGGTTGTTGATTTGCCTCTAGAAAAATTACCTATTGATTGAAAGTGGGTGTATGAGGTTAAGTACAAAGATGATGACAATGTTGAAAGATATAAGACCAGACTAGTTGCTAAGAGGTTCACACAATAGGAAGGTTTGGACTACCGTGATACCTTTTCCCCTGTTGTGAAAATAGTGATTGTGAGGTGTGTTATTGCTTTGCCTGCTCAGTCTAGTTGGCCTATTTTCCAGATAAATGTGTATAATGTCTTCCTTCAAGGGGATTTGTTTGGGGAGGTATATATGACCTTACCACCAGGATTTTCCATCCAGGGAGAGCATAAAGTCTTTAGGAAGCTCAAATCCTTGTATGGATTAAAACAAGCTAGCAGACAATAGAACTTGAAGCTCACTAATGCCCTCATCCACTCAGGGTTTACACAAAGTGTTAGTTTTAAAGAGACTGGATAACACAATGAAGACAATGTCTATTTTGTTACAAAAAGGAAAGAAGGAGAATCCAAGGAATTTAAATGTGAAGATGACTAAGAGAAAAAATTATGCAGGCAGTTATATTTCTGTGAAAAAGAACCAGAAAATACATAAAGCATACAAATTAGAAAACTAAAATAGATCAATGTCCTACTTTTAAGTCATGGTGGTAACCATGGTAACTACTCCTAAAATAACAGAAAAATGAAATACACGAAACTTAGAAATAGACACTGCAGTCCCAAAGCAACCAATAATACTCCTCCTTGCATTAGAAGCTGCAAATTCCAAGTTGTTCACTTAAGAACTCGAACTTGCTGACACGAAGGGATTTCGTAAATACATCTGCTAGCTGATCTTCAGATTTGCAGTAAACAAGAATCACTTCTCTTTTTTTTACACATCCCTCAAGAAAAATAACTTGATGTTGAAGTGTTTAGTCTTTCCATAGAACACCGGATTATGCGAAATGGCTATTGCAGCTTGATTATCAACATGAACCTCAGTATTAATTTTTTGCTCCATATTCAAATTAGAAAATATTTTTCTCAGCCATAAGGTTTGATTTACTGCTGCAGTTATAGCAATGAATTCAGCCTCTGCCGTGGATTGTGCCACAATTTCCTTTTTCTTTTAACCCCAAGAGAAAATCCATGATCCCATACTGAAACAATATCCTGATGTACTTTTCATGTTGTCAATGGATCCAGCCCAATCACTGTATGAGAATTCATACAACTTGAAAGTCTCACTTCTTGAATTTGACACCATATTCAATAGTACCTTTAATGTATCTTATAATTCTTTTTGCTGCTCACAAATGCATTTCAGTAGCACAATACATAAATTTAAATAAAAGACTTATAACAAATAGAATATCCGGCCTTGTAGCAGTGAGACACATCAAACATCCAATCAAGCTTCTGAAATTTCCTTCATCAATTTGATCAGTTCCATCCTCTTTTCTTTGGATTCATTGGTGTGGTTGTTGACTTGCAATTTTCCATATGGAATTTCTTTAGTATCTCACCAGCATACTTCTTTTGACACATAAAAATTTCATCACAACCTTGCTTGATTTCCATTCCCAGAAAGTATGTCATTAGCCCCAAGTCAGTTATTTCAAAGACTTGCATCATTTCCTTCTTAAACTCGTCAACCAGCCACACATTGTTTCCTGTCACCAAGAGATCATCAACATAAAGGGAAACAATGAGAAGATCAGTTCCTTTATGTTTGATATAAAGAGTGACTTCAGATATGCTTCGAACAAACCCCAAACTCAACAACTGATCATCAATCCTGCTGATGTGAGGCCAAACGACACATTTTTTATCATTATTTACCTCACATTTATTATTTATATTTATCCGTTTTGAGCATAAATTTTATGGATTGTGCTAAATTGTGTATTTTATTTGTAGGATTAAATTGGTAGAAAAATGAAAAAGTTTGGAGCTAAAACGAATTAAACATGGAAGGTTGAAGAAGGAAATCAAGCAAGCAGCTTAATGGATTAAAGTGAATAAAATAATATATTTATATATAAGTATATATTGTTGCTGCGAATTGCAAAACAATTCACGAAAAAGTTGCAGCCTGCCACGTGGCATTCCCTCAATGCACTGGCCAATCCATTCACGCGGCACTACACGGAAAAAAGAGGAAAAAAAGCACTCCAATTCTTTTTGATTTTGGATTCCTAATTTGTTTGGATTCAATTATTTTATTTAGGGTTTTCTACATCTATAAATAAAGCATAAAAAATTATTATTGAGAAAGCCAAGAAACAAGATACAAGACATAATATAAATTTTCTTCTAGTTTTGGAGCTTTGTAAGAGCCGCCGTGAAGGCCGAAGAATTGTGGTTTATTCTTTCTTCTCCTTTATTATTTATTTGTATTCGTGATTAATAAAAATATAGTTTAGCTATTGTTCTTAACTTTTTATTATTAACACAAACATATTTATTTTAATAAATTTTGATTGTGTTTTTGAGATAATGAGTAGCTAAGCTTCACAACTAGGTTTGTGGGAACCATGAGCGATTAACAAAGTATGAATAGTAATTAAGCAATTCTCAAATAGGTTTTTGCATGTATTGATAATTCTTTCGCTTAGAAGTCTTTTTAACGGTGGCCAACGTTAGAACTCGCCATGTTGCAACTTGCCGGACCAAGGAGGTAGTTAATAAGAAAAGAATTATCAACGTAGATTTAGTATATACTATCTAATAGGCTAGTTTCAATTGGTGCGAAGTAGTAACTTAGCCATACATTGAATATGATGCTTAATATGAGGTAAAGGTAAGGTTTAAGTAAAGTATACACACGTAGCCGGACCAAGGTACCGGGTGAAATTCTCTAGATACCGGACCAAGAATTTAGAGATACATAACTTATCACTTTGCATGCATAACACTAGAGAAGAATTGCTATTACGAGGATACCGCGTTATGAGCTTATGGGGAACACATTCCTAGTTATTTTTATTAATTTGGATATAAATAAATACTTAGTTCAAAGCTATTTTTATTTCTTTTATTTTTATTTCAATTTAAAATCCCCCATTTTTATATAACGACTATCAAGTTAAATATTTGCTATTGTTAATATTCTTTCATATTCTCTGTGGGATCGACCCCCACTCATAGTTGGGTAATATATTGTATACGATCGTTTATATTTCTTTTCAAGAAGTATATTTGAACGTTATCAAATAATGGCGCCGCTGCCGGGGAATATGATTTAGAAATTGTCTTTAGTATTTATTTTAACTTGTAATTTTTTTTTTGTTTCTTAGGATTAGTTTTAATTTTTTATTATTATTATCATCGAGTATCTAAGCGTATAGAAAAGTATATGGAGAAGGAAAATTGTGTCTATATTCTTGAATTTATTGTTCCAACATCGAAAAATTACATTCCTCACTTAGGATCTAACAAGTGCAGAATGCGATATCTGTTGTTTGGGACCTTTTTTTTTGTACCACCACCCCTTGAGCGTAATATAAAAATTGATTCAAAATTGGGGGTGCAATTCATATCTTCAAAGTGGAAGGAAAAATAGTAAAATTGATAGTGTCGTGCCGCAACGATAAATTAAGCGCTTGTGGGAGGCAACCCAATTAGTAGTTAATTATTTTTAATTTCATTATTATTTTTTATTTTATTATTATCACTTCTTTTTATCTTGTTTTTGCAGATTAGGGGAAGTCTGAGTACCCAAACAAACAAAAAAAAAACAAAAAAAAAGGGAGCATGTTTGAGCTTAAGTGTGGGGTGACGACCCTTGATATAAATTTTTTTAGAGAACGTGCTACTAGCTAGACTTAAAGGCCTCAGGGAGTTTTTCTAACCCTTGTTTTATATTTTATTTAATGCTTTGGGGACATAGCATCTTTTTAAGTGTGGGGTGGAGGAATGAATTCCTAGTTTTTACTGTTTAACTGAGTTTTTTTTTTTTAATGAATTCCTAGTTTTTACTATTTTACTAAGTTTTTTTTAGGATGGGTTCCTTGACTTTTGTTTTTGGTTCTTTTCCTGAGGATAGTCTCTTTTGAACCGAATGTCTTTTATTTATTTATTTTAGGAATAATTTTTTATTATTATTATTATTTTTGAAAAAAAAAACCTTTTAAGTTATATGATACTTACTATTTGGGCCTAATTTTAAGTAGTACTTTCTTGTGAATTCTTGATTACTAGTGAAATTGCAAACCTTTTGACATCTAGGCTCATGGTTGTGACTTTGTATATATCTTATTTATTTTGTAGTTTGTTATGAACCTGTCTCTGTTAGAAGTAGAATTGATCCATCTTGATTGATACTTGTGCCATGTGTGGTGAGATTTTGTTTATTCCATATTTTGCATCTTAGTCTAGAACTTGCCATGCATGTTATTGAAGCGAAATTAAAAAGGTGTTGCCTTGTTTAGGAGATGATAATAGGCTTTCTTTGATTTGTCTTATAAATTTTAGCCTTTTCAGATATTTTATCACTAGTTACCCCTTTTTGACTTTGTAGCCTTTTATTGGTACCCATGTTTTTCCATTGACCATTTTTGTTGAATCCCTAGTTTTTGCACCTTACTTCCTTGAGCATCATAGCATAGACTTATTTTAATTATCAATTATGAGAAAAAGGGATGGATGAGTGAAAAGGTAATCAATGATAGCTACAAAGTTCTTAAAAAGCCCTCTTTGAAAGAATGTAAAAAAAAATATATCATTAAAATGTGACATAAAAAAAAGAAAAAAAAAGAAATTACCTTGATGATGGCCCTGGTCCTTCCAAGGACATCGTGCACCTTAACTTATGTAAAATACGCAAGTCGAGGGTGGCTATTATGAAGAAAAAAAATAAAAAAAAGAATAATGACTGAAACATTCTTGTGATGATGAGAATTACTTGTGAAATAATTGTTGAAGAGAGGGCTAAAAATAAAAAGAATAAAATATGGGTGATGAAGTCTAAAAATTGCAAAGTGCTTAAGGAAGTGGAAGTCACTATTATATAGTTTTCCTACCCATCCCCTAGCCTACATTACAACCCGTTAAAGTCCTATTTGATTCTATTCAAGCATGCTTAATTAGTGGAGATGTACATAATGGGCAAGCATATGGTTCTTTGTGCATACATGTGAATTTTATTTGTGAGTGTGAGAGTTGTTCTTGATATGAAGTCTTTAATTTATATTCAATCTTTTGAATTGAGTGTGTGGACTATTCTTTTTTTGTGAGGGCACTTGTTTCATGATAGATAGGTGATGTTATTAACTTTCTTTGATGAGAGTAGGTGAGCAAGCATAAATTTTATGGGTTCAAAGTCCGTCCTTGAAGTTAGGAGGTTAGAGGTTTGTTGTTTACTTGGATGTCTTGCATAATGATTGAGAAGTCTACTTGATATTATAAAATGGATATATGGCTTAATTGTTTGTATCAATCAAAGTTATGACATTGCTAGAATATCTTTTTTTAGATGAACTTTAATGTTTGCTCGAGGATGAACAAAAATTTAAGTGTGGGGTGTTTATACAAAGCTCTTGGAGCTTGTTTTAAGCCATAAAGAGCGTTTTTAAGAAGACACACTTTTTCTTCTTTTCCTTGCTCAAAGAAACCCTTGAGCTGCTCTACATATATTTCTTCCAGTAGTACACCATTTAAAAAAGGCTGATTTCACATCTAGCTGGAACACTTTCCACCCTTTTGTGCTGCTATTGCTAACAACAATCGAATGGTATCCAATCGGGCTACTGGAGCAAAGGTGTTCGAGTAATCAACACCAAATATTTGGGCATATCCCTTGACAACAAGCCTAGCCTTGTATTTATTGATAGAACCATCAAAATTTAGCTTGGTTCTAAACACCCATTTTACTCCAATGACCTTCCTATCTTTCGATCGGTCAACTAACTCCCAAGTTTTGTTTTTCTTGATCATAGCATCTCCTACTCCATGAATTTCTCCACTTTTTATCTTGAAGTGCTTCATCATGCCCTGCAGGCTCACAAACTGCCACATTACTTGTTGGTAAATGTCAGAGAGTAGTCTTAAACCTCTAATTGGAAGATCATCCACCAACTCATTTTTCCAGTGATTAGATGCCTACTCCTCTGAAGCTTTGACCTAAAGTTGATTGTACTTCCAGTCCCATTTCTCTTCCTCAGCAAAGTGCACATCTCTACTGACAATCATCTTCCCGGTTTGTGGATTATATACTTTGTAGGATGAGCTATAACCCACAAATATTCCAGGAAGTGCCTTCTTGTCAAGTTTGTCTCTTTTAACCTGTGACACATGAAAGAAACACACAACCAAATACTTTAATGAATCTTAGTGATGGTTTGAATCCATTCCAAGCCTCGAATGGAGTTTTTTTCAACAATGCTTTAGTAGGGCCGATTTTGGAGAAATACTGCTTTATATGCTGCCTCAGCCCAAAAACATTTCTGCAACTCTTTTTCATGCAACATGCACTGCGACATTTCCATTATATATCTATTTCTCCTTTCACTAACTCCATTTTGTTATGGGGTATATGGAGCAGTAAGATGATGAGTGATACTCGCTTCCTCACAAAATTTGTTAAATTCTTCAGAATTATACTCTTTTCCATTGTCAGACCGCAGGGATTGGATTCTGCAACCACTTTGATTTTCCACCATCCTTTTGAACTTCAAGAAAATTCCAGCCACTTCTGATTTATATTTCATAAAGGAAATCCAGCAGATTCTTGTATAATCGTCAATGAATATAACATAGCATAGACTATCATTAAGGGATGGTGTTCTTTGAGGTCCTGCAACATCTGTGTGAATCAGTTGCAACCCAAGAGAAGTCCGCCACGTTGCTTTAGGAAATGACTTCCTATTTTGCTTACCAAATTGACGAGCTTGACAACTTGGTAAGTGATCAACTAGAGTTAGTAGTCCTCTTGTCATATCTTTCTTCTTCAGCAACAATAGTGCTTGTAGATGACAATGACCAAGTCTCTTGTGCCAGGTTTCTGTTACACTTGCCTTCATGGAATAAGATTGTTGCTCTTTCTCTGTAGGATCAAAGGAAAAACTCCTTCCTCTCAATTTCACCCTGAAAATTTTATTTCCAGTAGTGCCACTAATTTGACAGTGATGGTCTTCGAAGAAAACCCTGAATCCTTTTTCTATTAGATTTCCTATGCTTAGCAAATTCTGATCAATTTCAGGAACATAAAGAACCTATGAATTTTCTTTGTGCCAGTGCTCATCTTGATAGCTATGGTTCCAATTCCTTTGAAAGGAAGGTGATATCCATTTCCTATCCGAACCTTGAAAATTTTAGTGGGTTTCAATTTCTTGAATAAACTCTCGTCATGAGTCATGTGGTTAGTGAAACCACTGTTAATTAACCAAGAATCTGTTGAGCTCTTACTTGAAAACATGTTGCAACAAAAAGATGATCCTCTTCTTCTTGATCAGCAACTTGAGCATTCCTTTCTCCTGCGGGGCCTTATTCTTGCAAATCACTGCTTCATGTCCAAGCTTATTGCATTTCTTGCATTTAGCATCAGGTCTCCTCCAACACTTGAATGGTGCATGTCCTTTTCTTCCACAATGGTGACAAGGGGGATAACTTTTCTTCACGCTTCCTCCCTTAGTTTTGTTATTGCTTGATGTTTCTCCTTCACACACTGCTTGGTTCTTTTTATTCTTCTGAATTTTGTTAACCTGATGCTTAGTGAGAAGAGCCCCTTTTGTTGTAACCTCCTATATCATGAGTCTTCATTGCTCTTGAGCTTTCAGGGAATTAAGCAACTCTGTCAAACTAATCTTTGACAAATCCTTAGTATTTTTTAAGCTTGTAATTGTTGCTTCATACCTTTTAGGAACTGTTACAAGGATCTTCCCAACAATTCTCGAGTCTGAAAATGTAGAGCCGAGTAGCCTCACTATATTTGCAATTGTTTGAAGTCTATCTGAATATTCTTTCACTGTTTCGGATTCCTTCATTTTTTGCAATTCAAACTCCCTAATTAAGTTTAAAACTTGCATACCTTTTATTCTCTCATCTCCTGAATACTCTTCCTTGAGATAATCCCATACTTCTTTAGCAGTTTTCAGAGACATTATTTGTGTGGAAACTATTGACGATACAACAACAAATAAACAGGCCTTGGCCTTCTTCTTTGTCTTCTTTTCCTTGTGTGCTTTAATCTAAGCAATGGTAGGATGATTTGGTAGGGCTGGGATATCTTAATTCTCTTCCACAACTTTCCAGATATCTAAAGCATCCAAGTACATCTCCATTCGTACCGCCCAAATTTGAAAATTATCTCCATCAAAGACCGGCTGAGCAATTGGTGAGAAACTTGCTTCAACATCCGTGACTTCTCAAACTCGATCACAGATCCCTTAAGATGAAAGTTATGATACCAACTGTTAGTTTTAAAGAGACTGATGACAGATAACACGATGAAGACAATGTCTATTTTGTTACAGAAAGGAAAGCAGGAGAATACTAAATGTGAAGATGACTAAGAGAAAAAATTATGCAGAGAGTTATATTTATGTGAAAAAGAACCAGAAAATACATAAAACATACCAATTAAAAAACTGAAATAGATCATGGTCCTACTTTTAAGTCATGGTGCTAACCATGATAACTACTCCTAAAATAACTGAAAAATGGAATACTATAAACTTAGAAATAGACACTGCAGTCCTAAAACAACTATTAATACAAAGCAAGATGGACTATTCATTGTTTACTAAAACAAACACTGTTGGTGACATTGTGATTATACTTGTACATGTGGATGACCTTTTGATCACCGGTACAAGAGCCTAAAGATGTCCTACATCATAACTTCAACATGAAGGATTTGGGTGTATTAAGGTACTTCCTTGGTATAGAATTTGCAAGGTTAAAAAGTGGGATTTTGGATTTAGTATCAGAGTCTGGGATAGCTGGTGGAAAGACAACTACAACTCCTCTTGAACAAAACCAAAAGCTTACAAGTTTGGAGTATGACAATCAATTTAACATCACAAATGATGCTGAGTTAGAAGATTGAAGAGTCTATTAGAGGCTAATTAGGAGACTGTTAGACTTAGCCATGACAAGGCCAAATGTTTCTTATGTTGTGCAGCATTTGAGTCATTTCATTCATGCACCAAAGAAGTCTCACTATGATGCAGCCTTACATATAGTAAGGTACATTAAAGGGCAAACTAGATTAGGACTATTGATGAGTAGCAAGAAGTCGGTAAAGATCAA
This sequence comes from Solanum sitiens, assembly GCA_016801875.1. NCBI lineage: Eukaryota > Viridiplantae > Streptophyta > Magnoliopsida > Solanales > Solanaceae > Solanum > Solanum sitiens. The sequence goes on from JABWTJ010000335.1 coordinate 946,215, forward strand.
TGCTTATTCTGATGTTGATTGGGCATCATATGTGTTGTCTAGAAAGTTTGTAATAGGTTTTGGTATTAAGATTGGTGAATCTTTGGTTTATTGGAAGTCAAAGAAACAGAATATAGTCTCAAGGATTTCAGCTGAAGCTGAATATAGGAGTATGACAACAACTGTGGCAGAGTTGGTGTGGCTACAACAGTTATTGAAAGAACTTGGAGCTCAAGTTGAGTTGCCAATGAAGTTACACTGTGATAGTAAAGAAGCAATGCGAATTGATTTACATCCCATGTATCATAAACGAACAAAACATATAAAGATCGATTGTCATTTCATCATAGAAGGGATGTAGGAAGGATCAGTTAAGACTGGACTACATAGCAAGCAGTGAGCAAGTGGCATATATTTTCACCAAGGCATTGGGAAAGCAATTACACAATGATATGTTGTTCAAGTAAGGAATGGTGGACATATTCCACCATCCAACTTGAGGGGGAGTGTTAGAACGAATGTAATGCGTAATTAGTTGTAGTTAGTTGAGTTTGTCAAAATGTTATTAGTTAGTTACAATGCTAATTAAAATTTAGTTAATTAGTCAGAAGGGATGTATAAATAGGAACTCTTTCTCATTTGATAAATCAAGTCGGTTAATTCCTTTTCCTCTGTATTTCTTCCTTTCTCAATTCTTCTCTCAATTGCTCTCACATGGATAGTAAGCTCACATTCAATATTTTTGATAATTGCATATTTTAGGGTGCAAATTATAATCAAATGTTGACGGATTTTATGAAACTTTTGGTCACCCTAACATGCATCCTCTTCTGCACACTACCACTTGTTTATGCTGACACTACTTTCAAATTATAGAACGATGAGAGAGGGATTTGTTATCCCCTGAATATTAATGTACATTCTCTCATTATATATATAGATGAAACGACTTGTCAAAAATGAACATCAATTGGGAGCTAGGAGGAGGATCTAAGTAACCATGAGCACATGGTTAAATATATACATACAATGACTTCTTTTGCCTTGTGTCCAACTCAATTAGTATATAGTATTTAATTAATTGTGCGAAAGCTTGCTCCATTATACCAAAAGTTTCATGGTTCCTTGCCTTCATCATCTGCAAGAGATCTTAAACAACATACATACTTGGCAATAAAGTCACTGTTTACTGATGGAATTTAATTTTTACTGCGAATGTGAAATAATAATCCAGGTATATTTAAGCATGGAAGAGAATATTACCAAGACCTCAAGGCCATAATATGTCAAAGGCTTGAAACTTCCTTCTACGAGAACAACAGCACATCCTAACAAACAAGTCGATGTCCAAAGTAAATAATTAGAAACAATGGAGACACTAAATTATTGTTATTGGAAAATAAAAATGTATAGCTCTGTGTTGAAACATAATTTCGAGCACGGATAAAAAGGAGAGGAAGAAATTACCTTATTTGATGAAAAGTGATCTCATGCACTTCCATCCTTCGATTGCCTAAGCCTCCGTAGATGTTGAGCTATCTCTGTCAAGAGTTTGATTCCTTCATCGTCCCTATGTAATGTCATAGTAGCATGTTTTAAAAACATACTCTCTGCTTCAATGGCACTCAACCTCTCTCTAATTACTGAAACTTCTCTTCTAAGAGTCACCTTATTTTCACTTCCTACCAACAAGAAATTATAAATATGATCTGCAAAAGTCATGAGAAAACCAAAACAATAAGATTGAATTACGTACATACGAACCTTTTCCTTAAGATTCATAAAATCCTTCATCCTTAGATGTTGTAATTTTGTCTTCAAGCTTGGTCAATAAACCCATGAGGTAACATCTCTCATGCTCAAAATCAATATGTGATTCGAAAGGGCCTAATCTATGTTGATCTCCTTCATCAGGACTGCCACAAGTTGATCTTTCACTAAGGGATGAAAAAGAATAAGAATTCCACTCTTGATATTCACCAACTTCACACACCTCACTTCCTACTCTCTTCATATCTCCATATCTTTCCCTATATGTCTCAACAACAACTTCCATCACCTTTATGTCTTCTTCTCTTTTCAAAAGCAAATCTTTCATCACGTGCAAAGCCTCTTGATCGTATTCTGCCTGCTCCTCCATCATTCTCTGATACTGTAATGCCTCCATTTGGACAGCAGCCTTCTCTGCTTGCAAGCGAGTGATCATGGCCATCGCATTATTTGCTGCAACAGCAGCCGCACTTCTTTCCTCATCAAGTTCCATGTAAAGTGCAATGACAGACTTGTGGTCCAAATGGACTTGCCTCTTCAACCGATGTAGGATGTCATTATCTGATTCATTCACTACATCATTACTCTCTGATATCAATTCCATACTCAATTTTCTAGGCCTGTGTGACCCTCTTGGACTAGCTTGACATGAATCTGACAATGGGATACCAAAGAACTTATTTCTTGTAAAATTTGCAGTTTTCAAGGCATCATTATTTATTTCCTCTGAAGCACCTTTAATATTATCCTCTCTACCTGCTGCAAGAAATTAAGAAGACATTATAATTATTCTTACTAGTTAGTTAGTTAGTTAGTAGTAAAACACGGGGGAAAATATATACCTCCATCATCCAAATCATTATCGGAGATGAACTTGAGCTGTGTGTAGTCCTCATTTCTCCAAGGAGCTTGAGAAGAAGGATTTGACTTTGATCTCATTTTGAGAGTCTCCCCACAACAAGAACACCTAACAAAAGAAGTTGTTGTAACCTCATTATCTTCCTTCTTCGTGTGAAGTGCATCCTCCACAAAGCAATCAATATCCTTGTGCAGAATCCCAACTAGTGACTTATACCTATCACAATCAGCATCTTTCTCTGTCGCAAATGATAGAAGGCATCCCTCACACATGTTCTTTATATCAGAGAGTTTCTTGTGGACATGGCAATAAGCAAGGGAAGATATATCCTTCTTGTGAACTTCACACATAGAATCATTGTAATAAAAGTTTGCATCCCTATGAACGAGAATGTGATCGATCCTTGTGCAAAGCAAACAAGGGATTTTCAAGTCAAACAACTTGGCATATTCATTAGAGAAAAAAGCAAGAAACCCCTCAATGAAAAGCAAGAGGATCATCACCCATTCAAGAAGAGCATATATGAAGAAGAATGCAAATTTCCCCATCTTTTGTTCAACACAACACTTGAAAGCCATTATTCCTTTGTGTTTATTGATTGATGTATGACAAAAGATGAAGAAATTAATTAATAAAAAAAATGGGGAATGAGATGAAGGATCATGACCATGGTAGGAAATTAAAGTAAAACCAGGATAATGACCTAAGCTCCCACTTTCTCTCTCCTCACTATATCTTTGATTGATGATAATAGAGGAATAAGAGAGTTTGCCTACTACTCCAAAATATTGGATGGTGTTGTTCATTTTGAGCTATATGTGAGTCAATGGTCACTCCTTTTATGTTGTCTGATCATTTACCTCAATTAACTCTCCTCCCTCCATTCCATCTTCCTCTTTCATCCCAAAATTATCAATGCCTCTCAGGCTAAATTTTTTCTGCCTATGTAATTCATTATCATTATATCTATATCTATACTAGTTCTTGAAATGTGCGTTGCACGTTGATTCCAAAATATTTTATGTAAATGACAGATTTATTCTCTTCAAATCTATTAGTATCATATCATCATCATATATTATTATAAGTGGGAAGCTCCCAAGTTAAAATTGAATTATAAAAATACCCTTCAACTAAAAAAAGAGATTTTTTAATAAATGGTTGTAATATAATTCTATACTTATTAAGCTTTAATTGTTTTGTATAATAAAATAATAAATAGAAAATCAAAGAGATGATTTGTTTTAGGAAAAAGAACCCTTTATTCCTTCATTCATTTATAATTTTTTTTAAAAAAATAGACCAATAACTCACTATATTATCTAACCTTTCCTCTTCCCCATACCAAAAACTATCTAAATTATCTAATTTTTCCTCTTTTCCAATTTATTACTCAATTAAATCTTAAGTTAATACTCTATATACTTATATATATTGAATGAAAGATGAAAGTTCTCCTTGAATATACCATTTTATATTTCTTTTTTGTCCACTTTATATAATTTATATAAATGCAATTATCATATAAGGTAATAGGGCTGCTTCACTTCAGTTGCAACAAAATATTATGATCTATTTTTTCCCTCATTTTATTTTCATTGTTTTAATTTATTTTTTTCTATGTCATGTCTGATGCAGTGTATTTCTTTGCTTATAACAGGACATTTAGGTGAATACTTCTTCCATATTATTTTCATTTGTAAATCATAAGGCATGTGCGTTTTATATTCTCATTCATCCCTAATTGTTTAATAATATAATGCATCTTAGTTTGAATTATTATTTTTTACTATTTGTGGGATTTCATAATTGGAGTGATAGTTCCTTCAAAGACATTTCAAATATATGAAAAAGACATTTAGAGTTTGATTTATATTGTAAGCACATTTTAATGTTGCATATGATGTTGTAGTCCTCCTTTCTCATTTTCTAATTTTCGATTTCACTCTTAAAAAGGGAACAATTATTTATTTCCTAATGTAATCACCATTCCTTTGCCTTCTTTTTTCATATAGAAGTGATAGCAATATATGTGTTTGCAACAAATTTTAAACATATGGAAAATAAATAAACCATACAAATAAAATATGAAGAAACATGATTTTATTCATCAAGATAGCTTGTTTGCAACAAATTTTAAACATATGGAAAATAAATAAACCATTCATCAAGATAGCTTATTTTATTCATCAAGATAGCGGATACAATTCTGTTAATCCCTTGATTCTACTCTCCTAAGATTTATCCATGATTCGAGGGCCGTTAGTGGCGTATTTCTCGAACGAGGATGATTTAGATTTGACTTCTCTATATGAATAATCCATCAATTTGTGGAGTATTCGAGATTTTGATCTCAATATGGAATTTCTGAGATGTCTTTTAAGGGAATTTAGTACCCTTTATATAGACATAAACTAGGGTTTAGGGTTGAGTAGCCTCCAAGAATCCTTATCTGAGTTGAAGACAGTTTGTAGAGTCCCAACTCGAATTGAACGCATCTTGTAGAGTCCCACAAAATTTCAATGTCTACAAATGCCCCCTGCTTCAAGGCTTTTCGGAGTGTAGATTTGTGAAACTCAAAGACGAGGCTTGAAGTACTCATTCTTCCACCTTTGCAGCTTCAGATTTTCAGATTTGATTTAAGAGAGAAGAGATGAAGGGCAGATTTGGTCCCACTGGGCGTGTCAATTTGTTTGCAACAAATTTTAAACATATGGAAAATAAATAAACCATACAAATAAAATATGAAGAAACATGATTTTATTCATCAAGATAGCGGATACAATTCTGTTAATCCCTTGATTCTACTCTCCTAAGATTTATCCATGATTCGAGGGCCGTTAGTGGCGTATTTCTCGAACGAGGATGATTTAGATTTGACTTCTCTATATGAATAATCCATCAATTTGTGGAGTATTCGAGATTTTGATCTCAATATGGAATTTCTGAGATGTCTTTTAAGGGAATTTAGTACCCTTTATATAGACATAAACTAGGGTTTAGGGTTGAGTAGCCTCCAAGAATCCTTATCTGAGTTGAAGACAGTTTGTAGAGTCCCAACTCGAATTGAACGCATCTTGTAGAGTCCCACAAAATTTCAATGTCTACAATATGATTTTATAAAAATAGAACTACAAATAGTTAATTTAATTTGTAGTTTTAGTGATTAGAGTGTGCAATTTATTTTCACCATTATAAATTCGTTACATACGATACAAATTCATTGTAATACAATGTAAATTACTTTGGTTATTATTAATTATTTATGTTTTCCCTCTTCCTATGTATTAACTTTTCTCATAATCTATTTATCTCCCTTTGCCTCAAAACATTGTTATCAGATATATACGTTACTGGTATTATTTTGTGTCTTTCATTTTCTACTCTTTACCAAGATACTATATAATAATTTTGAATTTGGCAAGGGGTACACGTACCTATAATAATTATGATTTTATATATATCGCTTAGATATTTGATCAATTATTATTTTTGTTATTAATAATAGCTATTTTTTGTAGGTGCACACCAAAAAATTAATAATGATCCACTAGGTATCATAAGAAAGGTATGTGTTGATCGAATTAATGTGCATTTTTTACAAAACAATTCACATCAGATAACAACATCTTGACCTGTATGTGATTGTTATAAGCTGGAGGCTACAATTTCTTAGAAAGAAGTCAAAAATTTTAGAATATGAAATATTTTGAACCAATAAGAGATACTTAAATTATGTGTTGTGACATATTAATAACACTTTTATCAAGTTGTATACTTGATATATTAAATAAATACATAATTAAAATTGTTCGAATATTACTTTAGAAATTCAACTGATAGCAATATTTCAGCATGATGGACCTTCTGATAATAATAATAATAATAATAATAATAAGAATAATAAGAATAAGAAGAAGAAGAAGAAGAATAAGAAGAAGAAGAAGAAGAAGAAGAAGAATAATAATAAGAAGAAGAAGAAGAAGAAGAAGAAGAAGAAGAAGAAGAAGAAGAAGAAGAATAATAATAAGAAGAAGAAGAAGAAGAAGAATAATAATAATAAGAAGAAGAATAATAATAATAATAATAATAAGAAGAAGAATAATAATAATAATAATAATAATAATAATAATAATAATAATAATAATAATAATAATAATAATAATAATAATAATAAGAAGAAGAAGAAGAAGAAGAAGAAGAAGAAGAAGAAGAAGAAGAAGAAGAAGAAGAAGAAGAAGAAGAAGAAGAAGAAGAAGAAGAAGAAGAAGAAGAAGAAGGA